>JAOUQW010000004.1:16056921-16068915 GCA_028565825.1 Olivaichthys viedmensis
ACCACAGTGTATCAAAACAGTGAAACATGGTGGTGGATTTTCAATGTGGTCTCAGACTTTTGGACCCCACTGTATATATATATGAAGTGTTGTGTGGAAGAAGGCATACGAATTCAGAATGATATTAAGTAGTATACAGTGATGTCCAGTAGGAAGACAGAAGTCAGTCAGTCAGAGTTCAGCGTTTGCTGTTGAGAGTCCTGATGGCCTTTGGGAAGAAGCTGTTTTTGAGGCGGGTGGTGTACGCTATGATGCTCCTGAACCGTTTGCCAGAGGGCATAGTGGATAACAGGGCATGAGCTGGGTGAACGGCATCCATGATGATGGACTGAGCCCTCGTCTGGCATCGGGTTGCATCGATATGCTGGAGTTGAGGGAGAACAGATTGAAATATACTTGGAGACCATCCAGTGATCAGTGATGACACCATCCTAGCCCATCTGATTGATCTTACCTTTGGGCAAGTTGTTTGGTTTCTCCAACCTAATACAACTCTGATCCAAGGCAGACATGCTGTTCGACAGTGCCAGTACCACGGACTGAAACAGCTACTGCTTTGGATTCTGTGTGGTTAGGCCACCAACATAAGCTATTATTTGCATTGGGTTTTACTATTCCTCGCTATGCTGTCCTCGCCTTACAGTTGACTCTCATGGGAATTTTATATGTTTTGTTGATCCCTGAAATGATTCTTAGGGCACCAGCCACAGAGGCAGGCCAGTATTATTACCAACTAAATTATAATGCAATGTCTATATTCGTAAATAAATTAGGCCAATGTACACAAATTCAGGATTTCTTTTCACTGCTACACGGCACATCTCAAGAATGAAGGATCCTTGGCAGTCGTTGTGTGTTAATTCCCTGGATTTTTTTTTTATTGTTTTGATGCCATATGAGCACTATTGTTCAAAACTGAACTCAGCATCTCAGAGCTCAAACAGGCTGAAGGCTTTTAGATCCCTTAAAAAAAAGTAGTATGTCTCGCTCGCTCTCTCTCTCTCTCTCTCTCTCTCTCTCTCTCTCTCTCTCTCTCTCTCTTTCTCTCTCTGTGTTGATACTCACCATTTACTATTTGATCTTGAAGTATACAATGTCTTCTATTTTTTAATTGAGTTATAATATTGATTTTTGTTCATATTTTAACAGCCGGTACTGTATAGAATTTGATAGATTACAATGCAATAAATATGAATTATCTCTGTTTTCATTCTCTCATTATCCTTACCACAAATAGCAAAATGTAGCTCATCCCGTCTCTCTGTGAGCATGGTGACCTCATTATTCACTCATTAGTACTGGAGAGTCTGCTGTTACTATGAAAATGACTGATGTACATTCTGGCTTTATAACTACTTATTGCTTTCGTTGCATGATTCTCAGTTTGAGTTGTAATGATTTTAAGGTGACGCTATCCCTCATTTAAATTAAGAGGTTCTAAATGCACAAATATGTATTTTAAAGCAAGTATTGTAGCTTTACTTTTATTGTCAGTGTCTTGTGAAGTTATTGAGACTTTTGTCTTATGAATTGGCCTGATTGTGCAACCCTTATAAGTTTCTTTTTACTCAAAGCAGCCTACCTATCTTGCCAGTCATTTCATTCTAGCAAATCGGTAAAATTTCCATGGTTAGGCATGACATTGGTATTTAGCACATAGCACATTTAACACATGTCTAGGCTTGTCGGGATTATAAAATGTTCTTATACAGTTAATTGCAACTTACGAATTAACTGTCCATTTAAGTTTAATAATAGTGTAATAATACATAAACAGCCAATTATTGACATTGACCATGTAAGTAAATTAAATTCTGTCTGTCTTCTGCAATGTGACACAAATATATAAAGCCTACAATGTAATATAGAAGTGAATAAACAATGTACTTTGACAAAAACAGGACATATCTTTATTCTCTACAAACCTCATGGATATGGATATACTTAGGGTCAGTACTGTTTTTTTTATTTCCGTAGTAACATCCTACTGGATCCCGACATGGTTGAACCTAGTAATCAGCACTAGTTTAGATTTTTTAATTACAGCAGATGTCCTAATATAATTGTTATTACTCTTTAAAACAAATACTTGTTCTTTACACTTGGATGAGTTTATTTGTCTTGCCATTAACTTCACATTAACTTTGTCAATATAGCACTACAGTGTAAAGTGTCCGTAACTCTACAAACTAGTTTTTTTAATGGTATTTTACATTACTTGTCACACAGTTAGCAGTTTATGTAATCCTGTGTACAGGCCCTGTATTGTCTTGTAAATTACACTGTTGTCCTGAAGGCTCAATATATTGTATACATAAATATGGATGGGATGATGATTAAAATACTGACTTGACTTGATATCTTCCATGTATGGACTGTAGTTTTCATCTCTCCCTTTTTCTCCCCAGACAACGTCCCGGACAAACTGAAGGATCCATTTTACACAGACCAGTACGAGCAGGAGCATGTGAAGCCGCCGGTGGTCAACCTACTGCTCTCGGCCGAGCTGTACTGCCGCGCGGGCAGTCTGATCCTCAAAAGCGATGCTGCCAAACCCCTGCTTGGCCATGATGCTGTCATCCAGGCCCTGGCTCAGAAAGGCTTGTACGTCACCGTCCACGAGAGACTGGTCACCGAGAGGGACCTGGGCATGAGACCCATTCAGATGGTGAGAGACACTTTTCTCAATCTGCTGTTTGTGTGCTGGGTGTGTACTTTAGATGTGGAGATGCAAGAACTGTTCAAATAAGGTTTTCTGCAGAGCCCTGCCCTCTACATATCAAGGGACAATGCCAAAAGTACATTGTGGGCTATTTTCAACTACTAGCTTATTGATTGCAAAATTTATATTATTGATGGTATATTGAAGTTAGAATGAAGACATTAGAATACAGTAAGACACATCATTCTGTCATTTTTGCCTAATTTCAAACCAGGAAAAATCCTGTGTCGATGTGAATGACTTGTACATAGTCAGCAATAGTGGCACATTGTAGATCTTCCCAGCTTCACTATTATATTTGCACAAATGTTTGGTAATGTATCAGCATTTGTCCTTTATTAATCATTTTTTTTATCAGCTTTTGTCTGCTTTTAATTCTTTATTGTCTTTCTCAGTGATATGACTGAGTTCTCATAGATGGCAGAATTATTATGTGTGCTCTCCAAAGGGGCCCATTGTTGTGTGAGTTACATCCTGTCGATTCATAATTACTCTTGAGTCATTTGGTGTGCCTCTGGCTTAATCACTTCATCATTCTGAACAAAACAAATCTCAGCACAAATAATCATTCTCTCCTTACTATGAATGTCATTGGCAGTTAGCTTTTTATGCCTAATTGAATGTGTTAGATTTGAACAAATTTTTATTGATTTTGTTTAGACTTATTTACTTTAATCACAGCATTTCTATCCATTTATGGCAGTGGTAAAATAAGTAAAGACAGGATTATTACATTAAAGATTATTATAACATATTTAACTTCTTTTTTTTACTGTGCCGTAGTGATTTTTGAAGTTTTGTGAAACCAGGCCAGGGTTGGCAACATATGCATATAATAATTTTTGGATTTCTCAGTAATAATGAACCTAAAGCCCACGGCATATCCCTGTGCTGGTGGCTCTATAGCAACACAAGTTGCATTGTTAAACATTCCAAACAAACTATGGACCAAATGTCCGAATAATAATAGATGTAAATCATAATGTTGAACATTACTCGGCTGCACGGCTTACAGGCGGCTAGCTACTTAATTGTTTTATTATCTGCAATGGCTTTGTTTCACATGAAGCAGAAACTCTCTCTCTCTCTCTCTTAATTTAAGCAAGAAATTTGGTTAGTTCCATCTTACTGACTTGCATTTTGCATCTAACTTGGCAAGATTTTTTAAGAACATATTTAGCTTTTTTTGTCTTATTGCATATTATAATGTTGTTGTTGTCGATTTTATTTATTTTTGTCTTCAGAATAATTCTTAGTCTGCATGTAAAACTAAGAATTGTTTGTTGAATACATAAGTAGCAGTTGGGCTAGGTGGATAACCAAACCTCGTGTAACAATTACAGGCAAGACATGGCACAGGCACAGTATGTGCACAGTATCTTTATTTGGGGCTTTCCAGACATTGTTGTAATTTAGTTACTGATACCGATTTTAAGGATCTAAAAATTCTGATAACTGTTAACATCAGCTGATCTCATTTTAGATAGTCAGAGATTAGACACCAATAGTTGATGGGCTTTAGTGATATGTCAATTTCTCAAACTTAAATAAACAGCAGAAACTCACAAATTATTATTATTAAACCAATAATAGTTCAGTCATTGAAATTTAATTAGTAACCTAAAGGTTAATTCAGATAAAGTTAATCAAATAGATTAAATACATTTTCCTTTCTATTTAACATTGTACATGTAAATGCGCATTATGCTGAACATTTCAGTTTTTTTCAAACCACATTATTCACTGATAAATTTGTCATACTCCGTAAAGCTTCAGTTCTGGCTATTCTTACATGTTTCATGTTTGAATGTAGTGAGGCTCCTGAGTAGTGTACCTCAGAAGTGTTTCATGAAGTCTGTCTAGGCTTGCATTGTTTGTGAATTACTGAACTGTGTGGGAATGTGGGTTTTACATAGTCTACATCCATTGAAATATCCCAGATCACCCACCCCAAAAATATACTTACCGTCAAAGATTTTTGAACACCTGGAGTTTTTTAATCACTACTAGTGATCAAAAAGGTACAGGATGGCAATGTAATACAGTTAAGCCGATAGATAAAGGACTAGAAGGTGCTAGTATCAATTGTAGGACGCATATATGTTATGTGCTACAAGTTCCTGATTACGTGAGCAAGATATAGTCTTTTTCCAATTAAATCTAGATTATTTCCAATAAAATAATATGTCACAATATTTCTGAGTTCACGTAAACCTATTCCTTAGATTATTTCATTTACAGAATCCTAGATCCTACTGATTAAAGTTTACCCAAAAATACTAAAATATAGGGTGTGCAAAAACCTTTGACCTGCAGTCGACACACATTCAGAACCAACCTATTATTCATATTTCCAATTTGGATATGATTTAGAGAATTGATTACATGATGAGGTGTTCTGTTAATCACGTGGATGTCATCTTTCACCATAGAATGATGCACTTTATTTCAATGCATCAACTTGTCAAAAATCATTTGTAAAGATAGAATAAAAGTCATCAAGTATTTGTGGAATTTATATCTAAAATTGAAGAATTTCCTTTGGAAAAGCAGATGTATCTTAGAAAATGCCCTGTCACAAAGGAGCATGGAATCATATTTAGGGATGTCCCGATCTGATACTGAGTATTTGTATCATGGTTGATACTGGCCTGAAAAGCTGGATCAGTATCGGCTAGGATTTGACATATTTTCCGATCTGATCCGCTAACGTATTTAGCTGTGTTGACTGACACGACACAGCTCATGCATGTGAACAGAGAACACAAAATGTCTTGAAGCACACCGCCATCATGCCTGTGATGTAAACTTGCCAACAGAATCTTGGAGACAGTTGGCCTTGGTTACTAAGAGAATGTCAGTATTTGGTATCAGCCGATATTCAGAGTTCTAATTTCGGTAATGTGTCAAAAATGGAATCGGGTAGGATCGTCTCTAATTATATTCTTCAGCAATGGACTGACTATATTAAATAAATATAACTGCAGCAATTAAATTAATAACTTTCATGGGGAAAAGTTCACTCTCTGTGTAGAGTTTTTTCTGAAAGAGCATGTTTAGAGTAAACTTTATTTACTTATTTTTCAGCTGTTCCTGCAGTGAATAGAGATCTGCCCTTTTGTACTCTCTTTCTGTCATCTTTCACTTAATCTGTCAGTTGGGTTATCTGTCTGCTCGTACATTTGTCTTTGTCTTTTTGTCTGTCCATTCTCATAAGTCTCGCTTCGCTCAGTCTTTTCTCACCTTTTCACAGTTTTTCCCTTTTCACTCTGTATTGTGTGTCTGTCTCTATAATGGAGCAACTCCTCTGAACAAACGTGGTAACTCATGCAGTTGTCACCCACATACACAACATTACACCGTTGCAGAGAAATACACACACATACCTTTTATATTGCACATTCATACCCACACACATCCAGGACCATGTCAGAGTTGAAATGAACGTATTCTTCAGATTTCGTTATCATGTTGCATTATCATGCCAGAATATGGCCACATCCTTCGTCCAAACATTGCATGAGCTTGACATGAAAACATATGAATGTAAAGTTTCAACATGGATCACACAGAACAGCATATTTCTATCTGTGACATGTTTCACAATGCAAGTAAAACTAAATTTTATATCAAAGGCAGTAGTAGTATGGTACGGTTTAAAGATGTCATTTTGCCATGGTGTCCAGTTCAATCATTGGCTATGTGATGGTATAGTTTATGTGTGATGGTACAGGTATAGTGTAGTATAGTTAGGAGGGTTCTTGTTTACACTGTCTCTATCCTATGTGTGTAAATTGCGAAGTCCACAAAACTATCAGAGCTGCTCTTCTGATTAAGAGCCTGCTTTTTTGTTGTTGTTGTTGATGAACATGTAGTGATATTAATATCTTGTTAAATATTAAATATCCTGATTTTGATGTTAAATATGTTGGCAGCGCGTGACTCTAACTCTCATAACAATACAATTGTATTTATTTATATAGCAGTAGTTAAGTACTGGTCATAGTGTGTATTTAAAAAAAAATCTTTTACCTAATTATTACATTACAGTAGTACATTAGAGAATCTGGCAGTAATAGAATATAAAATGGCCAAAACAAAAATTGCCCCATTTTTCTCCTTATGTACTCAACGCCAATTCCCACCCACTAGCTACACTATTAGAAAATCTTTTTTAATTATTTTAATTAATTTAATAATTAAGGGTTCTTAGCTTCCTAAATGGTTTCTACTTGGAACCCTCTGTGATAGGGTTCTACAGAGGGACAAACCAAAGAACCCCCAAGGGATCTAGAAAAAAAATATTCTAAGAATATAGATCTTATATTATAGTGTGTATATATATATATTAGTTCCAATTTGGAAAGGTGAAGGCTAACACATGCTTTCTCTGAGACACTGCTGCAACGTTTTCACAGATGCCTGCGATTGGTAAGAGAAAAATGCCATTCTTCCCACCCAGAGAGCAGGACCAATTATGATCTCTCTGACTCCCGGCCACAGATGGCTATCGCATCGCCAGGATTCTAACTCATCATTTCCCCATGATAGTGCAAACACTTTACAGTTGCACTAATTAGGAACCCAGAAGAGCTTTAACATCTAATTAATTTCTATGTTATACAAGTTTTTCCAGGTTTTCTCTTCACAGATACAGGTGGCTGCTCTCCTCTTTTTCTTATTTTTGACTCTCTGTAATGCAGAATCTGGCCTTTGAAGAAGCAGGAGTGGGTAATTTTAGTCCTGAAGGCTCCTGAGGGACTCAGCTTGCCCTCATTATGGGAAGTGGTATCCTTAGCATGGTGCGGGTGGCACATCAGAAAATGGTTCGCAGAACAAGGGACCTACTTTAGATTAGACTGCCTCGTTCCAACATTTGGCTAAAACTAGCCCAAATTACACCATTATTATTAGTAGCAAATCTTTTGTATTATGTTTATCTTTATTCATTTAGTAGACACTTTTATCCAAAGCGACTTGGAAGAGGCAGAATCCACGCATGTGGCTAAGCAGTTGAGGATAAAGTGGCTCTCAGACAGTTTTGAGATTTGAACCCACAACATTCATGTCACTAACGTTACCCGCTGAGCTACCACTGCCTCACTACTAATAATAGTAATATATATTATTTGTATTAATAGTATGAGTATTACTACTTTTATTCCAAGCCTTTTTACAAATCAATTACTATAAATGTAAGACCCATGAAACATGAAATATGAAGCAGTGCAGATTTAAAGGGGAATTCCACAGATTAAAAAAAAATTCCTCATACAACACAAAGATAGCCATCTCGTTTATCTCGTTTTAATATGTTGATATTTTGAATATGTTGTTCTTTGGGAACCCTGCATGTATTTCCCCCAGCTGGGACATGCCAAATTGGCAAGTTGAGGCTCCCAGTATTCTTCAGAGAAGCAGTAGCATTTTAGCATTAAAGATGCTAAAATAGATTTTTCTAAAACCACTTCATCTCAGCTGTCTTTACACCCTGTTAGCTATCACTAAAATAGATCCTCTAAGAAAAAATTTCTTGTGCTCTGTAACCAGCAACTAAAAAAATGTAACATGGCCTGGCTGTTTTAATCAATCAACACATTTCTGTGCATAGAGGCGGTCCTCCGTACACAACAAAATAGCCTAAGAATATTAAGATTGCTGGAGAGACATGAGAGATTCAGAGGGCTTGGAAATGTATGCCAGCCTGTTTTGCTTCTGTTTGATAGATAATTATTTTGTTTGGTAGGTTCTGCTATAATTTTTAATCCTCTCGAAAAAGTAGGAAAGAGTTTCTTGATTGGGAATTATGCGTCTAACTGCTTGCGTGGATCAAACGCCTACATCCACACCACCACCTTCTTGTAGGGGCTTTGGAAGAAGGTTGGTATGGATGTGGAATGGCATATGCTTGGTGATCAGTCAAAAATAGGCTATGGTGGTAGGCTATGTAGCATATGGATTATGGAAACCAAATTTATCTATCATTACTCCATTTCACTTACTTAGCTGACATCTGGCCATTGATCATATTCACAGGCCGGCCATATTGACTGTGACGTCACGCTCAGGGTGGAAAGATGGCAAGTATCAGTCAGCAGATGTGTAAAAGTGGTCATAAAAACTTGAGCTGTGTTCCACACATAACTATCGAAAACATTAAGAAATGGGCAAAACTCACAACAACGATACCTTAAACTACACTACGATGGGGATACAGTATCTGGATTAAAGTTTACATGCATGATTGGTTGCACTTGGTGCATTTAAAAACGTGTAGTTGGTTTTATATTAGACACTTGACTTTCCCTCTTTGATTTCCCATGAACAAAACGTCCCAGACTTATTAAACTTACAAGACAGAGAACAAACTACAACCAAATGTATCTCTCATGAGAAATCAAAGAGGGAAAGTCAAATGTCCAATATAAAACCAATTACACTCTTCTATGTGCACAGAGCTTTATCTTCAACATTGTGGATGTAAATTTCAGTCCAGTTACTGTATTCCCATTGTTGTGTACTTTTAGGTATCATTCCTGTGTATTTTGTTCATTTAAAAAAAAATTCAATAGTAATGTGTGAAACACAGGTCAAGATTTTTGGACCACTTTTTCAAATCTGCTGACTGACTACTTGCCATCCTTTTTTTTTGTGATAATTTTTTATTATTTTAAGAGAGAAATTAGTCAATAGACTATACTGATTTCACCCTGCTGAACCCAACGCCACAGCACCTTTCATTTCATATACATACATACACACACATATACATACATATATACTTACATACGATATAATAATATTTCAATCGGTCACAAGTCATTTATAGCTGCAGTGTTCCAGGAATCCACTGTATTTTCCCACCCTGATCCTGATGTCACAAGCAATATGGCTGACGTATGAATAAGCTCCATGAGGTCCCACTGATCTTGGTCATTTTAATCAGACAGAAAGAAGTTTCCGAGACTTCAAGGTTGTTGTAGGCCCGAAAGTCTTTCAGTCATTGTCTCATCTCCAGACACATTGTGTCCTTCTTTAAGTGACACTGAATTGCCAATCGATATGATCTGGCTCTGGGCTTTTTTGGAAATAACTGACTGTGAGGTTGCTTTTAGAGGCTTTTAAATGCACTGGACCCATGGTTCCTGTCACTATTGTGAACATTTCTGACTCTATAAGTTATAACTCTAGAATGGTGCATAAATGCCTCAACGAATGTTTACTTCTCAACGAGTAAATTATGTAGAAATTCTTTAAAAATAGTGGAATACCCCTTTAAAGACTCTCGACACATCAACAGATTCTTACCTGCTTGGTTTGTGTGGAGGAGATGCAAGGAGGAGGATATTCACTTGATTCTGGTCTACTTTACTGTATAAAACCTTATAGAGACACGATTTGCATAGAAGTGACTTTGCTTTGCAACCATCTGTCTTTCAGTATAGGTGCAGACACTGGTCTGCGTCCCAAAGTGACACAGATTCACAGTGTCGGGAGGAATGCTGGCTGTTTATGACACAACCTTATTAATAATAGATGGCAACAATGTGAGTCTGTTGGAAACGGTGAATAAATTGGACAGGACCGTGTGCGTGTGTTCAGTAACTGAGAAATAAAAATTCTCTATGTCCACACATTGTCCACAGAAAACCTGGTGGCTGTGTGTAGCAGCTGATAATGAACACAGATCAAACCTGCCAACACACCCACAACACAACCACCAAATCCTCTATGTCAGGTCATATGTCTCTCAAACAATATTAGGGGATATTGCTAAACTGACTTAATCTGATTTTATGCTTCTCTTCTCAAATGGTATAGAATATGCCATGTCTCAGCTATAGTTCACGATGTCTATTAAGCTTCTTCCCCATCATCAGCATTTCTGAACAAAGCATATCTTCCCTCACTTCCCTCCATCACCATGGAGACCATACTGTCATGTGTACTCAAATGAAAGAGTCATATTTACGCTGCAGATTTATTTTTTATTATTTGTGGTATATGCAGCTTGATCACACATTCTGGATCATGTGTTAATTGGCAGTGCACATGACCATGCTGTAAACATGAGCAGCTTTTCATGTGAAATGCAGGTTATACATGCATTTAACATGAGAAGTCTTTTTGCAGTCCTTGTTTCATGCAGTATAGCATATCTCAGTCAATCACTGCATTTTTCCTATGTCTGCCAAATGAGAACTGTGGGTTAAATTTAGTGCATGTGAGACAAAACTGCATAATTCAGAAACCAATGCGGCATTCGGATTGACCTATTTTCTGAGAGAGACACATTCATCCAGGCATCTGTGCTGAAAGAATGGGGGAGTGAAATCACTGATGTAGCATTGTCTTTACTGGATCTTATTTTAGTGGATGGTAAAACTACATGCAAAAATGCCTTGCACACTAATTTGAGCCATTACGAAGGTTATGCAATATTTACTAAACTGGATTAGTTTTTGTTGGCACAGGTTGGTATCCCTTACAAAAAGAAAATATATGACAATATATTACCATCCAATATACTGGATTGTATAATATGTTGACAGTACGTTCAAAATATATTTTACAATATAGCTTACAGATTATTGCCTGTTTTCATATATGGGAGAATATATGGATCATAGTGACAGTTATTATATATTTAACATACTGTATATTATGGTTTATATAGAAAAATATATTGACCATATCTTAAAATATGTAATACATGTTTTATAGATGGGCTGTATACTGCCATGAATACGAGATGCATGACTTTATTGTAATTGTATAAATATGCCTACATGTATTTTTTTTAAAATATACAATTGAAATGAACAGGAGCATAAAATTTACTAACACTTCACAATAAATAATACTTCTTAATACGTGGGCTAGCATTTTGTCTCTTCGAGCTAATAGTAATAAGCTATGTGGATGCACGCAGCACAAAGGCAATGTGACTCACTGACTGAACCGAGAACAGAAGTCATTCATTTTGTTTACAAAACTCTCGTATAAGGAGAGAGAGATTTGCAACTGAAAGAAAAAAACCTTACGAGACCATGAGACTTCCCGAGACTCCTGTAACATATCATCCACTCTTCAGTCGTTTTCAAGCGATAGTTGGGGGATTGAACGGTATGAAAAAAATCACGCTATAGAATAGAATAGAATAGAAAGCTCCTTTATTGTCACGTATACAAGTATAGTACAGTGAAATTGATTCTTCATATCCCAGCATGTTGGTAAGCTGGGGTCAGAGCGCAGGGTCAGCCATGATACAG
>JAOUQW010000004.1:16102699-16113948 GCA_028565825.1 Olivaichthys viedmensis
TTTACTGTTTTATTTTTCAGGAAAAGGTCAAGTGTACAGAATACTGGGCTCTTAAGTTAGCCAAAAAAAAAAAAAAAGTATCAGTTTAGTGTCACACCATGTACATGCTAAAAATTAAGTGATTTTACTGTAGCATTTTATAGTAATCTACAGCCTAGCATAACCTATATTAGATTGACTTTACTCAATTTCTAACTTGGTGTGTACAGCTGCATTAAATACCCTTGCATTATCTTTAAAAAATATCCCTAGTAGCAACAGAAATGCTTGGGCTCATGACGAAGTCCTGTTGTGTATGCATTTCTAAAGAGCAGACATAAGTGAATGAGTTTGATCGAAGCTGTGATAAGTTCTGTGATATATCACAGCAGTGTGATATAAAAGTACCATGTTGTAAATTATTTGAGACGACCAATTTTCACTTCAGGACGTCTGACATAAAGTTTCGGGACGGTTCTTGGTCGGTTCTGAAAAAAGTTAGTCTGGAGCCCTGGTTTGCGGTGTGACCAGCTTCTGTAGCTAAAACTATATGCAGTGGAGAGCACCTCCAATCAGTCAAAAAGACTGGCAGCTGAAAGTGTCTCTAGGAAGGCAGCTCAAGTTCCCAGACACCATTACAATGATGACTCCTAGGTTTGCTGATATTCTCATGGTATCTGAATCAACAAGACTAGTAGTTAGGTTTGAGCTCATTGTTCCCTTGGAAGACCAGATGAAGGTCAATAAGAAAGAGTATGCAAACTTGCTTTTTGAATGACACAGCAAGGGCTAGAGTGCTCTGTGTGCATTGCATCATTCTGCAGGGAATTTTTAACTTACTGCCTCTGAAAGGCCTACAATACAGCACGTTGGGAATCAGAGGCACATAAAAGAAAGGTAATCAGCACAATCACAGAGACTTCTGAAGGGACCTCTGGGTGTTTGTTGATCAAGAGGAGTGAGCTGTCGACTGGTAATTCTGGAGTTTAAATCGCCTGGGCAAGGGGTTGTAATGTAAACTAATGTTAAACAGCGAGTGCCATCAGCATCACTGATGAAGTGTCGAAGTGCATCAGAAAATACAATAGCTGAAATATCATAGGTTAATAACATGGGTGTCAATTGTAAAAAATAAACATTTTCAATAACTAGGTTAATAATCTTATTGATATTTAACTTTAAAAAATTAGTTAAAGATACTAGATACATGATTTGTGGATCTGAGGGATTAGGAGCCCTCTCTGATGGAAATATTTTATTGCAAGTGTAATTTGATAGCTAACACTAGCTGGCTAACACTAGCTGGCTAGCTCGCTACCATCGGCTCTGTGTGAAGCCAGACTTCTTTCTAAGGTTGTAGCGTATTGACAAATGGCATATCTGAGATGACGTATGATGTATGCGTCCAAAACCTCCTGCCAAATCAAGCCCCACAACTCTGACTATGAATTACTGTTACACGATTGCCAGGACGACTCACAGCAGAGAAACGCCATGTTTTAGAGTATTTTTTTCCTTGACTCAATGAAGCAATGCAGACTTAAGAAGGCTCATTAAGATGCATGTAAAATATGTTTTAATGTCAAGCCATAGAACTTGTAAAGCTAAAGCAATTATCCATAACTCAAACATGCAGGGAGAGTTTGGATTGTGATATTGTGCAGTGATGGCTTGGATTTAGACACAGCCTGGATAGTGCGAAGTGTGACTCTAAAAGATCTAAAACAGCAGTTTGAGCATGTTTAAAACCAAAAAACTGTTAAACTTTAAAACGGTTGCTTGTTGTAGTTGATGAATTAATGGATATACATCTATTCTTTATCCTGTTCTGACCAAGTTTCTACTGTTTTATATGCTGTGGGGCTTGTATCTTTATACAGGTCCATCCAGAAGCTGGAGAAGCTGAATGTGGGGATGGAAGACCTTGGGGAGGACATGCAAGCCTTGTCCCAGCAGTGCAATGGCACGCAGGGTGACCACCAGACACACACCCCTGAAGGAACCGGAACAGGCAGAGACAAAACTGCCATCACAAGCAGCACCCCTCAGAGAGGAGGCACTCGGGGCATGCCCTCACTGGATGAGTCCCCGGTGCTGGTCAGCCGGAGGTGAGACTACACAAATCTGTGATTTGAAGGGTGGTCAGTCACTTTATTAAATTTTATAAAACATGCAAAATGCTGCAGTTCTCTTGGGCTCTGGAAACACCTTAAAGTAACATGATAATTGCTATCATTATTATTATTAGTAGTAGTAGTAGTAGTAAAATTTCATAATGGTGTTATCTCTTTAGTGTCAGATAGCTTTATAATATGAAACAGGATTCCTGCCCTGCTAAGTACGTGACCTTTTGGTATAATGTTAAAGTGCATTTCAGGATGACAAGCCCAAGTCTCCATTCATAGCGGTGCACACACTGGAAGACACGCAAGCTGTGCGAGCCGTCGCGTTTCATCCTTCCGGCACTCTCTATGCCATCGGCTCCAATTCCAAAACCTTGCGTGTGTGTATTTACCCCCAGGACCTTAGCGGCAGGTAAAATTGCCACTCTTGCCATTTGTTTCAACAAGAACAAGACATTTTGTGAAAATTACACACTGAAAATGTTTACCAGAGTTGTAATTTTAACAGAGCATACTCTCATATAACTATGCGTCTACCATTCGTAGGCCTTCTGTTTGCTGGTCACATGACTAAATGTCCTTGTGAACCCACCCTTAGAGTTGCAATATAATCTCAGTTACTGTATATTTAGGAGGCAACAGTTGTGGAAATCATTTTATTTAAAAGCGCGGCCTGAGTTGAAGTACATTATGTTAATCATTCCAGGGTGAAATTATGCAAAAGTTGCTAAAAATAAATAAATATTGTGTATCATCTACTATCTCTCACAGCGTGGAAAGTCCAGTGAAGCAGCCTGAAGTATGCTTCAAACGCAACAAGCACCACAAAGGCTCGATCTATTGTGTGGCCTGGAGTCCCTGTGGCCAGCTTCTTGCTACAGGCTCCAACGACAAATATGTCAAAGTCCTGCCTTTCAACCCCGAGACCTGCAATGCTACAGGTGAAAATAACCTTTTTTTTGGCATGGGCAGTAGACACCAGTGTATCTCTGTTACTTCATGTGTATTCTTGAAGTATGTTTCAGAATAGCTTTTATTTATTTATCGACAGTAATATTTTTTTTGTCGTTAATATTAACTCTATTTTATTTTTATTTCTTACGCTAACCTGTGATTGCCGTAAAATCTGCTGTCTTCAAGTTACTGAAGGCCGAATCCCAAATGGCTTCCTATTCACTGTGTTTGCGCACGACATGCAAACTACATGATGGATGCACATTTGAACATTAAATTAGATATGCCTTTTTTTTCTTCTTCTTTCCTTTTTAGAAAATCATTTAGTCTAGTACTTTACTACTTGTACCCCTCTTTAGTCACCACACAACCTTCAGAGAACTCCTCCTACTTTCACAGGTACTCGACTCGACGCAGGTACTCGACCAGGATACAGATAGTCCAGGGTTGTCCGGTAGAAAAAAGCTATAAATGACTCTAACAGTCACTGTTTTCATTGCAGGGGTCTCAATACCGTTTGTGTACACTCAGGGCCAGATCTGGAGTTCAGCATGCATGACGGGACCATCCGTGACCTCGCGTTCATGGAGGGTCCAGAGTGTGGTGGAGTCATCCTTATTAGTGCTGGAGCAGGAGACTGTAACATCTACACCACTGACTGCCAAAGAGGACTGGGCCTACATGCACTCAGTGGACATACAGGTAGACACATGCCCACATACTCATAACGAATAGCAAGAACTTTACTTTGTCTCGCACGAACAAATTAATGTAAACCCTGTCTGTATTGTTAGGGCACATCCTCTCCCTCTATACGTGGCGCGGTTGGATGGTAGCATCTGGCTCCCAGGATAAGACTGTGCGTTTCTGGGACCTGCGTATGCCCAGCTGTGTGAGAGTGGTCGACACCGCCGCGCATGGGCCTGGTGGCTTGAGTTTTATATAATTGTTTTCAAGTTTGATGCCAGACTGTAAATTCATGTATTGATTAAGTGCATTAGTAGTGGCCAAGTGTGTTGTGAATGAGATTGGATGTATAAATGAAACATAAATGTATTTATTGTCAGCTGATTTTAAACTTGTCTGCTAAATTTTGAGGCCAAAATAAAACTTTGCACACAGTGATGCTCTAATTTTTTCTCAAATCAGGAAGTTCAGTAGCATCAGTTGCAGTGGACCCAACCGGGCGTCTCCTGGCTACAGGATTGGAGGATAGCCGCTGTATGCTGTATGACATCAGAGGGGGTCGAACAGTTCAAGCATACAGCCCCCACACCAGCGACATTCGTTCTGTCCGCTTCTCCTCTGGAGCTCACTACCTGCTCACCGGCTCCTACGACAGCAAAGTCATGATTACTGATCTACAAGGTGAGCAAGACAACATTGACAACATACACAAAACATATGCGTGTGTGTTTTCTCTCGGACCCAAAGCCGTTTGGTCGAGTGTGAAAGTCACTCAAACCTGAGTGTGGTCCAAAAAAGCAATCTCATGTCCACCTGAAAACTGTGGTCTGGAGTTCGCTTAAAGTGAACTCTGGTGCAGGCCGCTCCATGTGTAAAAGCTATCTAGGACCTTTTTTGGTTTAACTTGGTTTAACATGGTCACATTACTTCCTGTTTTAAGTTTCATTATGGCAAGGAAAGGTGTGTTGCGATCTGCAGAAGAGATGGAATGCATATATGGAAATAAGAAGGCATTCAAACGCAAGTGACTACAACCCATAAAAACGCTGAATTTGTTTTTATATAAGCGAGCAGCTTCCACTGAAAGGCTTCACCTAAACTGCTGTCCCGTGTCAAGTAAAAGTAAACACTAAATAAATAAATAATACATGAATTAAATAAATATTGAATTGATAAGAACAATAAAGTGATGTGTAGAATTATTCTGTGCTTTGGAAGGAATTTGTCTGTGTGAAACAAACCTGTGATAACATCCTCCCCAAACGAGCCCAGAATCAATCTTGTGTACAGACTTAACTATTTGGGCCAAATATGAAAAGGAGCCCTTTGCACTTTACTCACTGTTGCTGATGCAGATGTTTGATGTTCATAAGATGTATGTGTTAACTTTCTGCTGTGTTGATGATGATGGCGAATGTGCCCAGCAATCAATTGCACCCCTCTGGAGATGAGTAAATACAGTCAAGTTGTATAGAAGCTTGTCCTAATTGTCTTTTAGAGCTGATCAGGTGGCAGTGTGAGTATCTCAAGGTTGTAACAACTATGCAACATATTTCTCCAAATCATTGGCTTTGTTTTGTCATAAGATCAGAATTCGCAATAATTCCTAGACATACTCGAGCCTCAGATGTAAGGAAAGCATGTATAAATACATATCTTTTACTGTTGGCACTTCATTTTTTTTATGTCCCTAGGAGACCTAACCAAGCCACTCCCAATAATGGTGGCTGGAGAACACAAGGACAAAGTGATCCAGTGCCGGTGGCACACAAAAGACATTTCCTTCCTGTCCTCTTCTGCAGACAAGACTGTCACATTGTGGGCACACCACCCATAAGTTTCTCCCAAAGCAGAAAAAAGCACAAATCGATCCGTTCCCTGTATTACTTTACAAACTGGCATCATTCATGCAAAATAATTTTTTTAGCATTTAGAATTTTTTAAGAAAAAGAAAAATAGCAATGAATCTTGCATGTTAGCTGCTGAGTAGAGTAAGTTATCAGCTGGCACAACTAATAAGAAACAGAAAATGTTTGTTGAACAAAACTACAGAGCTATATTCTGTGCTGTTTCAGTATGTGGTTATGATGCAAACCAGTCAGTTTGATTCTGAATGTATGAAATATATTGTGCCTTGAGTTCGTTAATCCATATTTAGGCTTCTGAATTTCAATATTGTAATATTGCTTGGTATGAAAAATGGACTAAATACTGAGAAACTACTGCTTGTCACATATATGCAGTATAATAGCTGTACTGAATATTTGGCATGCTGCTAAGATTGATTGATTTTAGCACAGGCTAGCCGTAGAACAGATATAATACAAAGTTGTGGCATGTGTTCAAATGAAATTTGTCTACTTTAAATAAAACCCAGTATACATGTTTGGGATATGTTTCTGACGGTTTTGAATATCCTCATCCAAATGTAGATAAAAGATTGATTAGTTTTATGATGTATTTATTTATTTTTGTTCACTCTGCTGTCACTTTTGAAACATTGGACATACTGTGAAGCACCTTGTACTCAATGTGTTTAAAATGCAGAGTTTATTTAATCATTTAAACACTAAAACTGAACTTTTAAATCATGACAATAAAAATACAATAAAACTGAGAGAAGCATAATATGATTGTAGCTGTGGTTCAAAATTTATGTTGCAGGTGCTTTTCCATAAAAAGGATTATCTGCTAGCCTTTAATTACATGAATATTACAATGTGTCTGTGTGGAGAATGTAAAAGAATGATTCATTAATATATAATAAAAAATAAAACTTCACAGATTCAGCTCATCTCTAAATTATTTCTCGTAACTGCACAAGATCTGCGCAACGTCACGGAACTCTTATAGAGGGATCTTGGGCCACTCTTCCATGCACAACGTTTCAAGTTCCTTTATATTCTTGAAAATATATATACACACACACACACACATTTGCCTCCCTCACCATCCTTCTCACTGTACGTTTTTTTGCCGTGTCTGTCATGGGCGCTGCTGTGGCAGTTTATAACACAACAACAGGCTCACAGCACAATGACTCAAACACTGAAAACTCTCGGTTTGTATGAAAACGCCTCAACTAGCTATGCCGGCTGTCTGACTAGATGATTGACGAACCCTAAAGTAATGGCGGATCACCCATAAGGCACTGCGTCATGACGTCACAATCCCCAAGCTCTATAGGTGTTCGTCAAACAATAGCGCAATATTTTGTGCCTTCTACTTTATTACCCTGACCTTATGCAGTAAACATGCCTCCAGCAGAAAACTATAGGTAGCATGTTTTTATACTGTCAATGGTCTTGCCAGAAAATGCTTCTAGCATAAAACTATAGGTAGCATATGTCGATAGTGTAAATTTTCAGAAAATGCCTCCATCATAAAAAAAAACTAAGAAGAAACGTGAATTAACGCCGCAAAAGTGAAGTGTGCATGCGCAGAAACCCTTGGTAGGATGTCTTGATGGGTAGGATAGATTGTCAGAACACCGGCCCGACTGTACCATTCATGAAAAATGTCATCCTCGGCTTGAATGGCCAACAGCTCCTTCATTCTGGAGTTGCTCAGAACATTTATTCTGTTACTCTTTTCCGTTGGCGCGCGGCAAAATCAAATGAACTTCGTCGTCTTTTCCGTTTTTTATGTTCATGAGATGTTATCATACATGAAGCGAAACCAAATTTGTCAGAAATTGCAGTGTCTTGGCTTGCCAATGTATCCACGTGTAAACAACATGAGTACTTAAAAATGGGCTAATCAGACAAAAATACAGCTCGCCTCTTAATGAGAAACCGCTCAGCGATGAGCCCCTTCAGCCGCTTCAAAAGGGATCAGTGCGTCTTTTTCTGTAATGTATCACCTTCTGATCGTATGTGATCCTCCCGAAAATTCCCAGGATCAATCGGCTTGCGTCCACTTAATCTCTTCCCGTTTAATTGCACGAAGATTTTTGCGTTTAGTTGAAAGTGGTACCAGGAATCACATTTTAAGGGGGGCCCCTGTAGAACCGCCCCTGAGTAGTGCCATTGCTTTTCATTCAAACACTACTGTTGCAAATGATTCAAAAGAGGGCAGCTATTCGTAGAAGAGGGTTGATGTGTTCTCTCTTGGTGCGTCGAATTCTTGTAAGTTAAGACTACACAGTAAAGAGCCCTGGCTACAAGTGTGGTCCAGAGTTGACCAGAGTAACTGGTGTAATGACTCAAATAAGTAAAACATAAATTTAATTGAATGAAAAATGATCTGTCACAAACAGTTCTTTTAATTTTTTTAATCACATGTTAATAGTGGCAATGTATATTTAGGATTTACTGACATTCAACTTTTTTCTAATACATTTTAGATTGCTCCCCCTGCCCAGTACTGCCGCTTCAACACACATGTCCCCATCATGTCTATTTACTTTGACGAAGTGATATGAGACCAGACTACAGGCTTTCCAGGGAGACAATGACACTCCTATTTTCCATTATGACCATGGCTGGGGTCTTGAGCTGGATGTGCTTGTGTTTGTGTTTTGTTTGGGACGCGCAACTTCATATCGAGTAGTGTCAAGAGCCTTTGGCAACTCGATGAACAATGTCGTGTACAGTAGATCGGGATCTACTGACACGACATTGTTCATCGAGTTGCCAAAAAACTCATCAGTCTAAGAGCACAGGTTATCCATTTCCCAAGAGAAGAGGAATTACTGGACATTGGAACTGGATTTGCACACCTTGCAGGGTCCACAGCCTTCAAAAACACAGTAGGAAGCATTGACGGCTGCCAAGTAATAATTAAACCTCCAAGTGTTGATGCTCAGTGCTACCTGAATACCTACTATTTATTCTGTGCAGCTCCAAGCAGTTTGTGACCACAAAGGCAAGTTTTTTGGACATTTTTGTTGCCTACCCTGGATCAGTCCATGATTCAAGAGTTCTAAAAAAACAGCCCATTATTTTGTCAATGGCTTTACCCACCAGAAGATTTCTTCATTCTAGGGGACGGTGGGTATCCATGTATCTCTCGGCCCATCTCTCTAATGATGCTGTACAGGGAGCCGATCAGAAATCCCATTCAAGCCAGATTTAATCACCATCACTCAAAGGCTCGATGTGTCATCGAAAGGGCCTTTGGCATCATGAAAACAAGGTGGCGGAGCATCTTCTTTAAAGTCTTGGAGGTAAAACCAACATTTTCCCCTGAGGTGATTGCTTGCATAATGTCTGTCTCACAAACGGTGACATCATGGAGCCAACTGAGGCAGCACTGGGGCCAGATGACAGCCTTGATGCACCACTACACCAGCAAGACCCTCAATGTGGAGAACAGATGAGGGCCCACCTTGCAGCAACTGTCTCTGCCCCTGACAGCAACACACCACACACCAGCTCTCAGG
The DNA here is from genome assembly GCA_028565825.1 of Olivaichthys viedmensis. Lineage (NCBI taxonomy): Eukaryota > Metazoa > Chordata > Actinopteri > Siluriformes > Diplomystidae > Olivaichthys > Olivaichthys viedmensis. The sequence continues at coordinate 16,111,826 of JAOUQW010000004.1, forward strand.
GATCACGACTACATCAGCCTTACTGACAAGTTGAATGAACCTTCAGACAAAAAACATTAGTTGGGATTATACAAGTTAATGGTTTGTTATGCTTATAAAAATTTGTATAATTGTATAGCAACATCTGAAATTATGTAACTAGTTATATATATATATAAATACATTATTGATGGTTATGTTTTTAAAATTATCACCTTAATCTGTAGAAAGCCAGTATCTGAAGTAATACATTGAACTAGTTTTAATTAGTTATCAGTACATAAGTTAATAGTGTTCTATAATTATAAAAATGTCCACCTTAATTCATAAAGTATAGCAGGATCTAAAGTAATAAATTAACCAGCCATCTGTTTTACGAAATGAAAACCCATCACCCATTAGTCTGCGTAGTGGCTCGTGCACATGAAGGAGTCCTTGCTCATTTTCCACATCAAATTTACAGAAATTGCGAAACAGCTCGCACTAGGGTCGCACATTTTAACAGTCAGATAGTTTAGTTAAAATACTTGCATGAATTGAAAGTCTTTTTTTTCGCCACAGAAGGCATTAGCCACTGTTGACATATTGGAAAGGGCCAGATTTGATTGTAGGCCAGTACAAGTCTATAGAGAGATACGGGTCTATCATGATAAAATCGACTGTAACTTGCTTTATACATGCACGGTCTATATTTTGATTGAGCCTCATTCCTGACAACTGTCAGCAAAGCAGTGGCATGTGGGCAAGAAATGATCATGAACCAAGATAAGACCTGCCAGTTTTGGAGCAACCATTTACTGCTATTGATATGTTTAAATCTACGGCACGCTTATTTTAAATAATAGCCTGATAATGGTAAAACAGAGATCCCAATCTAGCACGGCCCCAAGCTAACCATAGTAAGATACCTTCCTGATAAACACACCAGACAAACTAAGTCGACGGTACTCAATCGCAATCCAAACATTTTTTGTTTTGAGGTGGCCAAATTCTGCAGAAAATCTCCAAATTCAAGTCAAGTCACAAGCTCAGCTTGGAAAGCTGCCCTATCCAAGATGGGGGCGCTGGGGCCGTGTCTGGCGTGGCTCATTGACGCGTCGACCATTTTTAATATCGATGGTCCAGTCAGCGTAGTTTCATAAATCTCGCGATAGCTTAGACAGAGTAGAGGAATCCTGTTAGCCAGTGACTGCTGTAAGCACTTTGTGAGGCGCTTGTTCTTATTTTTTTTAAAACCCCCTCTTTCACTGATAACGTTATGATTACGCTTTAATTCCACGGAAGGTCCGCTTTGTTTTCGTTGAGCGGACAAGGTTAGCTAGCATGTTGTCGTTAGCTGGCGAGCTAACCGATGAAGGCTTGCAGTTTCGGTTTGATTAACAATGGCCGACTAGTTGTTGTTTGCAGTCTACACGTATCTTTCATGGCTGTTCGCCGAGTTAGATTTTGAGCTCATCATCTACACCTTGGCGGTGTTCGTACCAGTTCTATGCATGTTTAAATAGCTTCAGCAAGTCAGGAACACGGTTATTATATGTTTGTTTGTTTTAACGTGCGATCATGATGAGGGTCTCGGGGGTCTATGGTGGTCTCCTCGTTATATGTAGCTTTTCGCTGATTGTTTACGGGAAAGTTCACGACGACGACGACGACGACGAATGGATCGACCCATATGACATGCTCAACTACGATACAACCTCAAAAAGCATGAGAAAGCCTGCCGAGGTTCAGTATCCAGATACTACATGGTACTCATGCAAATGTCAATAGTTCTACTTCTTTTGTTGAAGCTAAAACTCTTGTTTTCTAGGCCTCCAGCTACAGTAATGTCCAGACTAAAAGAAGGGAATACAGTCAAGATTCCTCCCAAGTGGCACAGTGTCCAGATATGAAGGAATGCACCGACCAAGTGCACCGGTTACAACGGGAGGTGAGTATGTTGGGTAACACATAAGCATGTATATGAGAAGACTTCCTATATACATATACGTACACGGATCTGAATCCAGTAGAACACTTTTGCGATGTGGTAGAACGGGAGATTCACAGCTTGAAAGGGCACCTGAGAAATCTGCAGGAATTGCGTGATGCAGTCATGTCAACATGGACCAGAATCTCAAAGGAATGTTTCCAACATCTTGTGG
>JAOUQW010000004.1:16114048-16131315 GCA_028565825.1 Olivaichthys viedmensis
TCAAGCCTCAGCTCCACCAAGCTGCCACTGTTGGGCCCTTGAGCAAGGCCCTTAACCCTCCCTGCTCCAGGGGCGCTCATCATGTGTACCCTGCGCTCTGACTCCAGATTACCATCATGCTGGGATATGTGAAGAATCAATTTCACTGTATTTCATATGTGACAATAAATAACATTCTATCTATCTATCTAACATGAGCGCTTGTATCTCCACAGTAAAGTTTTATTTTCAACATTTGTATTTGTTTTGGGAATAACTTTTGAAAGGATTTTATTAGCCAGGACAGGGTTACAGATTCGCAACAGTATAACCACACAAAATGATACACACCAACCATTTTGCAGTCTCTGTGAAATTCAACACACGGTTCTGTGTTAATACTGAAAAAGATAGACCACCTCTCTCTGAAACATAATGTTGTTGTTTTTTAAAGCACACATAGATCAATGCACACACATTTGTTTTCTTTTAAATGGCTTAAATACATTTTAATGAATATTTTATGATCTCAAAGAACAATAGAAATGGGTCTAGAAAAATGGTAATAGATCCATAAGTACATGTAGAAACATTAGAGAAATTGGTTTATTGACCCTAAACTATTGGTAATATTGACATATTGTCAACTGATAGTTAACAATTATAATAATCTATATTTTCTCAAATAAAAATGTACTTGCACAGCCTACAGAGGTAAAACAATCTTTATAAGAACCAACAGGACGTGCACACCTCCATATTCCTGACCAATTTAATAAACATTCATGCATGCAAACAATTTAGTGCACTTGAAAATTGTTTCCATGTGAAACCAAACGAACTATAAAAAGATGTAACATAACACAAAAAGTAAATGAACTAGGTGTGAAAACATCCATAAACTCGAAACTTCCATATAAACGGGACAAAAGAAAGCATGCAGCCTAACCTTTCGGAATGGTATGGGAGGTATGTAGTCTAGAGCTTTTGGGATGATACCCAAGAGCAACAAAAAGCAAAATATAAATTTTCATAAAGATAATGTGCCCCTTCAGTCCCCCTCTACCCTGTCCATCAGTGGAAAGGGACCACCACAGGGACCTCCACTGACCAGGCCTTACTTGGGTAGTGTAGAATTCTCAACTCAGCAACGACACTGACCTGGTAGTGCCATGTCAGTGGGTGAGGTGCTGGTTTGAGTGCATCAGACGCAGCAGAGTCGCTGGGATTTTAAAACAACTCGTTGTCACTGCTGAGTTGAGAAATAATCCACCAACCAAAGATTTTCAGCCAAAAGGAGTCCTGTGATCAGAAACTGACAGTGATTAAGAACTAGAGGATGACTAACACAAATTGGGTGTGGAAAAAGCTGAGCTTTGGGGTGCTTTTTTCCAGACCCAAGGCTGTTTGCACTGAGAGTTTAGTATGTTTGGTCAAGTGTGAAAGCTGTTTTTGTACCCGGGTGCAGTCCAGGAAACCAATCTCTGGCCACATTTTTCTTGAACATACAAACCATCTGATGATGTGGAACAACCTATCTGGCTACACCTGCAGAAAAATAGAAATATAGTGTTTGTAAATTCTGCAAATTAGCATTTTAAATGATCATCAAACTGCTGTTTTCCTCACATTCCCAGACCCCTAAGACTGCAAATTGGATCACCATTAACAAATCTGGTAGTGTTAATTCAGACAGAAATAAGGTTACAATGGTAGAAGCAGAAATGGATGTGAATTGTGATCAATATCAGTGTTCAATATAAAGGTAATCCAGATGCTTTACTTTTCAGCATTCAGTTTGTACAAGTATTATAGCCAATGCATGTGGAAAAACAGGAAATAGAGCATATCGTCGCTGTCCAGTGGAAAAACATGCATCTCCAAAATTCAAATTTTTTCAGGAACATGAAAAAACACTTTTTCATATCATTAATCATACACAATAAATCTGAAATCCACGGTGTGATTTGTCAGCTTTTCATTGGTCATTTAGATGTTAACTGCTGTGGGGTAGATGGAGGTTTTTGCCCACGTTCCATATATGATAAAAAGTAAAAAGTGGAGGTACATGTTTTTTATTGGACAGCGACGATATAGTATCTTTCAACATCAGTTAGGAGTTGTCAGTAATCATATTTTTCATATACCTTTTCCAGATTGAAGAGCACAAAAGGAGGGTGACATTTCCCCCCCAACCGCTGACATGTAATCCAGTGTTCAAGCGCTTCCTCGCAAAGCTTCTGAAGGAAATTGAGAAACTTGGCTTGGTATGATAATTCCATAAGCCACATAAGCTGATCTGTTCATATTTCTGTGCCGCTCATCTTCTGTTTGTTTGAACTTCTAGCCCACTGCTGTGACTGCTGAAAAGCATTATGATGCTGAGGTGAAACTGTCCAAGCAAATGGTGGCAGAAATCCAGAAGCTTGTGAATGATGAGAACAGCTGGAGACCTGGGGCTCTGGATGATGCTCTTAGTCGAATACTTATCAACTTTAAACTCCATGACTACGAGGCCTGGAAGTGGCGCTTTGAGGACACATATGGTGTTGAGCTAGACACTGTTATCAAGGTGAAAACTCCTCTAAAATAAAAAATGTCCGTCCTTGTTCATGTACTTTGCTGTGTAAACATAGTCTTACGCTAACTTTTTGAATACAGTAAATGAACAGAAAGCAGCTGCATCACTGTTAACACAATTTATGCTCCATGTATGTTTTGTAATTTGTAACCTTTGTAATACAGTACTCACTCTTTCTCATACAGATCTTCGTCTGTGTCTTGATCATTGTGGGCATAATCTGCACGGAGATGTGGTCCACGGTGTCCTGGTTTGTCCAGTTTAAGAGAATGTTTGCCATATGCTTCTTTATCAGTATAGTGTGGAACTGGTTCTATCTCTACAAGGTAATGTCCATCTCTAGAGTGGTCATGATGTTCACATTAAATAACTTACCAATCTGCCTTCCTTCTATGTGCTGTTGAAATCTGTAACTGATTTGTAGGGTTGGGTCGATATGGAAAAAATGTATCACAATCCATTTTCATGGTACACAGTATACATCATGGTATTTAGGTTTGCTAACAAAGTGCCAGCTAATCAGTATTGCCACATTTATAAAAAAAAAATTAAAAAAAGAAGAAGAAGAAAAACTGAGCTCAATCATGCTTTTATTTAATGCCCTTGGATTATTTAATATGGAAAAGAAGGAAAATTAAACATTTGGTACAAAAATTTATTTTAACATCCAATCATTAACATTGCATCGTTGCTCACTGTAACAAGTTAGTCAGTCAGTGTTATAAAAGTACTGAGGATACACACGATATCTCAAATTGTATTGTGATGCAATTTATCACGGTATCAATGTTATACAGTTGTCATCGTCCAGCCTTACAGTGTGAATGGTCATTATAAAAGTCAGCCATACTTCTTACGATCTTTGTTTTAATAGTATGAAACTTTGTTTGCTGTTTTCACGTGGTCGCTCGCTAGATTGCCTTTGCTGAACACCAGGCCAACATTGTAAAGATGGAGAATGTGAATGATAAATGCACCGGAGTGAAGAAGATTGACTGGATGGATAATTTCAAAGGTCAGTTGCTGGCGTTCACACTATGTTCAAACTTTCTGGTGTTTTGCTACTTTACATTCATGACCATTCTGTCACTTGGTGGCAAAGATGGCAGGGTTCCTATTTTCTCATCGTTACATTGTGCTAGTCAATCTTGGCTTCTGGTAAGTCTTCTATGAGAGATGACCGAGACTGTAGTTATCTCTTTCATCAGGTGTGAACTGTTGTGTGAACAGCACTCTTAAAGATCTGGTGGATGACTTCTAGCTTGGTTTATGCTTCGTCAGAACTGCTTTTGAGAAGTGTCCGAAACAAACTTCCTTGCAGAACAGTGGGAGGATCTTGGCTGAGATGTTGCGGGGTTTGCTGTAGCAGAGGAAGATTATACAGAATTGCATTGTCTAAACATTTATTTCAAAGCATAATTTGAGATCTTTGAATTGAGTTTGATTAATGGGGAATACGTGTATGACTCCTCTCAAACATATTTCGGTCATTAAACTTGAATGGGCCTCCTAATTTAATAATGTAGTTAGCGGTTACGTTACAAGTCCCTAAACACTGATTCCATAACAAACATCTCCTCTGCGCTGACTTGAAAGAGAAAAGTTGTAAGCGACCAATTGTTAAACTATTTTAATGACAGAGTAGCGGAGATGAACACCACATAGTTTCATTTTCTATATTCAACCAACTGTTCAAAAACATGTGGAAAACTACTGAACTCCCGGGCTCTGCCCCATCCGAAGTGCCTTTCCGATGCTCCGACGGCGTCAGAAGCCTGTTCAGATGGAAGCATAAATCAGGCTTTAGGACCTGTTCAGACCTGGTATTATCATGTCTCTGGTGATCCAATCACAAGTGAACAGCCAAGACGGAACTGTGTTTGAGGAGCTTAAATAAAAAATAAGCTGCGTAAAGGCAAGCTGAAGATGACTAATTACTGTAAATGCATCAATAAACAAATTCCATGGTTTATGCAAATACTACTGCTAATGTTTGCTTTGTCTGAGCCAGTATAGCATTAATTAATTAATGCAAATGCAAAACCATTTAAGTAAATCAAATTCTGTGTAGCGAGTAACACTACTTCAGTATTTACTTTTTTTTCTTCTTTTTCTTCATTGGATACTTTCCTACTTTACTCAAGTCATTATTTGCATGATGACATTTACTTTTAGGTCATAATATTTCAAGTAACAGTATTTCACTTGAAATTTTTTTACCCCGATCGCATGGCGACGCAATGCAACGTGGCCACATGCGTCTTTGACCACCTTCGCAAGTGGTCTGAGTGATTAAATCACAAGATGCATTTGACCCCATTCTGACCCTATCTGTACTTCACGCTGTCCACTTGTGATTGGATTGCCCGAGACGGATGCTAATACCATGTCTGAATGGGGTCTCAGTCTCCCACGACTGGTGGGGTTTATTGTGTAAATGGAACAGTCTGGCACAAAAAACGGAAAATGTAAAAATGTTGCTGTCCTAACATTTTGTAAATATGTTAAACATTGCCATTGCCCTTATATCCTTTCAGAGTTGTTTAGGACCACGTGGACTCTTCAGGATGATCCTTGTAAGCAATACTACGAGGTCCTGATTGTGAATCCAATCTTGCTGGTGCCTCCAATGAAGGTTCAAACTGTTTTGTTGCTATGCTCATCAACTCTTATAAGATAATAATGTCATAGGCCTTACCTATTTGATGGTTGTGTCTTCACAGGCCATCACTATAACCATCACCACCTTTATTACAGACCCTCTGAAGCACTTAGGACAAGGCATTAGCGAGTTTCTCAGAGCCTTACTGAAAGACCTGCCCATCACACTTCAGATACCCGTGCTTCTTATTATCATGCTCTCTTTTCTGGTAAGAAATTGTTGAATGGTTTTGTATTTAAGTGAGTAAGCATTGACTGTTGCCAGCAAATCTTCAATGTAAAATTGCACCATTGCAATTTGACTATAGCACAAAACTGTAGTCACTTGTTGGGTAAGGAGGTTTAACCAAAAAGCAAGCAAGTAATTGAGTCCACCCTCCTTGGTTTTAGAAATTGAGTGGAGATCTATTTGACAATTGAGTGTAAATTTTTGTCATGCAACTGTTTTATGTCTGTTTTTCTGCCGGCCCATTGGTATCATGTCCCTCATCTTATTTCTCAGGACACTGTACAAATTTAATCAACCTTTTACCATCCTCAGGTATTTATGTACAGCAGTGGCCAAGCAGCTATCCAGCATGCTTTTCTTGGGCCTTTCAGAAGGGGGCGTCGCGACCCTCCGCCTAATATTGCGCAGCAGCCTCCCGCTCCTCCACTGCAGTATCTAGAGGAAAGGGACGTCTTAGCAGGAGGTGATGCCGACCGCGCTGCACAGCCTAGACGACACGTGGGCCAAGAGGGTAACCAAGTCAACCGGATGGGTAACTTGATCAACCAAGAGCACAACAGGCCTGAAATTCGCCAGAGGAGACCCAACAGACCCAGAGAAACACAGCAGAAGGTGTATGTGGAAACCCTACGAAATGCAGACAACCTTTACGACACGGATGAGACAGACACCCAACAGGGGACCGTAGCCGAGGACCCGGTTCAACACGTGGAGGAAGAATCTCTGACTGACGAGGATGGGCCAAAGGCAGAAAGTGAGGCATCTGCGAACAACACAGAAGTGAAACCTGCTCAACCTGCATCTAAGGAGCACAGTCCCAAAAGTGACAAAGATACCAAAACATCAGGAAATACTGAAACGATTGAGGTAAATCTTAGGTTAGCTAAGTAGCTCCTAAATGATACTGGACCCATTGCTTTATCTTGTCATGAGGAATACTGAATTATTTTGTGTATGTCTCCTATTTCAAAACAGACTTTGCACAGTTGTTCACACCTCGTTGATACGAGTAGGCCTATGGGGCCTTAAATCATGTCCAAAAGGTCATTATGTTGCTTCTTTTCTTTTGTAGCTTCTTCTTCATGATGCAGTTTATTTCTCATGTTTTATATGTTTCACTTATTTCTGTTGTTCTCCAGTATTTTATAATTTTTTCCATTTTAATTGTTTAATTTTTTCAGTTCAATTTATGTATGTATTTATTTTTGTAGGTAGGCGATTCGTCAACTGTTTTGGACACATCCACGAAAGAACAGGTTGAAAATATTGGTGCTCCAATTCAGGAAACTATGCAATAACACATTTGCCTCTTAAAATGAACCTTTTTTATTTTTATTTAGATGTTTATAACTTTGCAATTTGACTTGGTTGTAACTTGGTGTTTCCGTGTCCAAACGAAGCGGTAATGATTATCACTGATGAATGAACTTGAATAACTTTGAGTCTGTGAGAATCGTGTGACTTCATTTCTAAGAGATTCTTATGAATAAAACATTCACTACAGTTTTGGTAAAGAAAAAAGTATATGTTGCAAGTTTAAAATCAAGGGACTAAACACAAAATTAAACCAAAGCAGTACATCACAGACCGATGGTAAGCCAGCAAGGGAATTTGAACATTTCAAAATATGTTTTACAATTAAGTCAATTTTCCACCAACCAATACAATGTTTTTTACTGACATCTAGTTTAACCAAAGCTAGCTAAATTTAAGCTTAGTCTGATCTAACCCTGACTGTTCTGGCTTACAAAGGTGGATAATTTTTGCCTCACCATTCCTTGAAAATCCTGTGGTTTTAGGAGCACAAATTGTGAGAAGGTCAAAAATGCAGGGGTATTTAACGGTCACCAACATCTGCTTGCTTTACCCAATGGTTTTTATTTTATTTTATTTCTTTATTTATTTTTAAATATCAGAGATACAGAATGAGCGGGCATGTCTTTGGTGGCTTCTAGAGCATCATATCACAAACGCCACCTGCCCAAGCCATGCTATTGCTACTCTGCAAACTGTAGGATTGCTTTGTAAGTGGGTTTTTTCACTCAGAAAAAATATCTTTATGGCAATAAAAGAAGGTTTTAATAGACTAGTTACGGATAACAAATTAATGGTGGCTTTTCAGGTGCAATGTTCTTTTAATAGGATTCCCAAGAGTGACTGGTGCACTCTCATTCCAATCACCACAACCTTTGGGGAACATGATGCCTTAATGTCCAGGTATTGCTTATGCTTTATATGCATATCTCATTTGACTGAGCTGTACATTACTTTTAGAGATATTAGTGATCCACAAACTTGGACTTCCTATTCTTTTTATGACACATTTCTTCTGGTTTGCTGCAAATCATATCAGGTCTTAATTTGTTTTACAGTACTTGAACAAGCATTGTAACTGCGTACCACTTTGGATGATATTTTTTATATTTTGTTTCATCTGCATCACTCTTCGTGCTTCCCTCCTCTCTGGCCTGGAAGTGACTCCCCAGGACCCCTAGATAGAGGCCTGGGCTAATAAGTTTTCAAAAATGTAATTTATGACACTGACGTTATAAAGGCAACACCACACAAATTAGCAGAAACATTTATTACCGCCATATTCTATCCACTTGGTCTACCAGTAAGCACAGTTAGTTTCCTTATGCCCCCTCTTTATATGCCAATACATGAAATTGACCAACATACATTTTGACTTTTGAGAATCAATGTGTTGTTACAAGCTTGGATGCCCGATGGCCTGGCTCAGTGCATGACTCAAGAATTTTTCAGAAGTCTGTGTTATGCAGTTTGAGGAAGGTCTGGCACGTGTATGCCACACTTTGTAAAATGGGTGTTGATGTTGACATACTTGTACAGCATGCCTTCTTTCTGATCAATGACAGCTTGTTGGTGGGAGAGAGGCATTCCACCTGTCAGCAATTTTTCGCCTTCCCTATTATGATCCTTCACAACATTACTAGCCTGAAGCTCATCTTTTATCCCCCTGATCAGGTAGATTCCTCACGCTTGACCACCCACCTGCAAGAGTAAGAAGATGTAATATTACTGCACAATTTTGCACATGAAAAAAAAAGTTACCAATAAAAAGAATTTAAGACCAAAAATGTTGATTGCTAGCAACAGGAAAAACAACAAAGGTTATGGCAATACATTACGAGACTGTTCTATCTGACAATTCAGTGCTTTTAAGATATTGACCCATAATGTTTTGACCCGCAATAATGTAAAGCAGACAAAGCTTTTCAACTTTATATTTCTATATTTGCTAAGCAATATTTTCACTCACATAGATTCAGTTGCATGTAACATTTATAACATTAACTCCATCAAAAGTTGGTTAGAACCTTATAATTCCAAGGGTCACATGACTTCATGTTGGTTCCAACCAGATCACAGGGTTTCCCTTAACTGCAAATGAGAAATGGACTCAACCATAGACCGGTGGGGAATCCGGGGCAGAGATGTTAAATCCCCCCCTTACAGTAACACCAAATGTTAGGTTAGGTGTTATCTTTGAAGCATGGAAACCTAGCAATAATTGGCCTAATTAGCTGTGACTGCTAGAATAGAATGCTCCTTTATTGTCACATGTACACATACAAGTACAGTACAGTGAAATTGATTCTTTGCATATCAGAGCACCCCTGGAGCAGGGAGGGTTATAAGGGCCTTGCTCAAGGGCCCAACAGTGGCAGCTTGGCGCAGCTGAGGGTTGAACCCACAACCTTCTGCTCAGTAGCCCAGTGCCCTAACCACTGAGCCACCACTGCCCAGAGCTGGGCTCTTTATTTTTCATAAGAACAGTTTAGAAGCGGTATAGTCCTTAGATCTCCCACTGAAGCGTAAAAGGCATAAAGTGATCTGCTCGTTTGGTTTAATCTTTTTTTCTCTGTTTACAGATAGTGTGGTTAGGGTATGTTTTTATATTTGACTTTGGCATAAATATATCTTGTTTCCTAGTGGATTTTGGTTTGTTATTTTGGGCTGTGGCCCCCCTAGACGGTTTCCCCTGGTAGGCTATAGGTTTCTCAATAAACCAGCACTGTGTAGCATTGTAAGGCTTCTCAAAACCATTTGCTTGTGGAGTTTTCCTGTAAACTATCTAAACCATTTGATATGTAAAATAAACTTATCTGGTTGTTGGATTGAAGGTTAACCTGACTGGTGTTATTTTCTTTTTGGTCGGGTGGCCCTGGTTGGAGTCCCCACTTTCTTTTCTCCTCCATCTTTTCCAATTTTAAATAAATAAATAAATAAGGGCATTGTAACTACGTACCACCGGATGATATTTTTATATTTTGTCTTGATTTGCATCCCTCTTCATACTGACTACCCAGGGCCCACCCAGGTGGAGGGGCCCCTCAATGGGTCTGGACTAAAAGGTTTTCAAGCATTTTTTTTGCAACACCCTTATTGGCAGTGGCAGTGGTGTGCTTAGTTATTTATAGTCTTTATATTTTCTCATCATTACATAAATGTTTTTTGGCAGTAAAATAGGTTGCCTGAAACCTATGAAAGTTCCCTGCAAATGTTTTACTTTGCTGTGCATGTATATGAGAATTAATCATATGCTGATTATTTAAACATGGATTGACTGAGAAATTTGTTAACTAGCGTTGTGAGAGGTGTTAACCATGATTGCATTTGTTTGGTTTTGTTAAGCTTAAACCCAAGCCATGTTAAACCTAATTTACTGAATCAAGCCTTCAGGAGCATCTGACACTAATAATATACAGTAATTAGGGTTGCTGTAAAACTAAATACTAATGCAAAATATACAAATTAAAAATCAGTTAGTTGTACATTATTGATTCAGACATTTAGGCTAATTTTTTTCTATGTTAATAAACATTACTGTTATTTCTTTAGAAATGTGTTTATTTTTACAGAGTTAGCGTTGCTTCCAAACCTTTTTCTTGTAGTGTATATTTCTCCATTTGACCTGAAAGAAGGATACCATCCAAAACGATGGCTAGTTTGTTTTTCTGTTAGTTTTTGGGTGGTTAAGTACTGAAAGGCTCTTTTATTCAGTACACTGAGACCTTGCCTACTGAAGAGCCTCCTAGTTTATGATTGGTCAACAGCTGCTGGTGTTAAAGTGCCAATGACCGCTTTAGGGAAGATGGTCAGTCACTCGGCCATCTGATAAGTTGCAGTTAAAAGAGTTTGGAATGAAAACATGGAGGATGGAGCTGCTTGCCATGTTAAATGTCAGTCCTACAAGGTAAGTAACTAAGACGTACTTTATTGATTCTTGCAATTTACATATATAAATGTCAAAAGAACAGATCTGTTGAACTATGTAATTGACACTACAACTAGTTTCATGCAAATAAACCATTGTATCTTTGTTTTGGTTGGGTTAGATCAGAAGCTTAAACTGCAAACAGTAATGCTGTGTTGCCAGTGTTTTGATTGTTCATGCATAACCTTGGACTTTTACCATATGAATGCTGCCAAGAGAATGGTGTAATTCTTGTTTGCAGTTTAAACAGGATCATTCAAAACCACACACTGCATTACTTCCTTTCTTGCAGGATGAACAGTCCATTACCTTCCTCATTTTAAGAAAAGCCTTTTTTTGTGAACTGAGAATTTGCTGCTGTGCTAGTCACTAAAGGTCAAAACAAAAATAGTCTGGGTTTTGATACATTTACTTGACTTTTATTCATTTGGCAGATGCTTTTATCCTTAGCAATTTACAAAGGGCAATCCAAGCATAGCTTTATATCTCTTAATCCATGCAATGACATTACTGGGATTTGAACTCTAAACTCCAATCACAGAACCATAACTGCGGAGCTGTCACTGCTGCCTATAAACTGTATGTTCATGTGTCCGAGCTTTTTGGCAGTTGTAATGTTTCTTTAAGCGTCTCAGTAATTAAATGTCTAACAGCTGCTGGCTGTCTCTTTTAGTAACCCCATGTCTATGAGCCTTGACCAGACAGTGGAAGAAGCCCTAAGAGATGACCTGAGATATTACTTCATGAGTCCTTGTGAGAAATACAGAGCACGACGACAGCTACCATGGAAGCTGGCAGTACAGATTTTAAAAATAGTCATGATTACATCCCAGGTATGCAGATAATTTGTAGGATGTACTGAATGTTTCTGTGCAGGTTTTCAGTCCTCCGGTCATTTGAAATGTCTTGGACATCTTGAAGATGTTTCGCCATTCATTCTGCATTAAAATACCATATACTATACCAGTACTGATGAAGTAATGAAGCTGCTTGCATAAGTGGATAAATGTCATCAGGTTCATATGACAATAAGAGTTGCCTTAAATTGCTACTACTAGACAAATACAGAATAAAATATTTAAGTTCCCCCAAAAGATGAAGACTCCAGCAACATTTAAGAGGCTTTCCCTCTATGATAATGAGTGTAACTATAATATTCCTGCAAGTAAACTCTTGTAGTTTATATCTAAGAGTTCTATCTGTTCCTTTTGAAGCTTATTCTCTTTGGGCTTAACAACCAGCTTGTAGTTGCCTACAAAGAAGAGAACTTGATGGCCTTCAAGAATTTGTTCTTGAAGAGCTACAGTGGTGTTGAGGATGATGACTATAGTGTGGCTGTCTACACTAAACAGAGTGTCTATGACCATCTATACTATATCATAGAACAGGTTTGTTTGTTTTTCCTCACTCTCTGCAACTTCATCTTCTCTTGGTAGAGTTTATTACTTTATTCTACTTCACTAGTGTACTATCCCTTACAGAAAAAAAGGTGATTTTTAAAAACATTTTTTACTTTCACATGTGAAATAATGTGCAGAAAAAAAAAAAAGATTCTTACATGTATATTTACTTTTTTGTTTTTAATTTATTTCGAAAAAGTGCATGCAGCGTGTGTTATCTGTCTTGCAGTACTCTCAGATAGACCACCTGTCTGTGGGCACTGTTAGCTATGCCGAGGAGGATGGAAAGCTACTTCCTTTGGTCATCTGTAAAGAGTATTACAGACAGGGCAGCATGGAGCAGTCAGATGAATCCTACGATATAGATGCCCAAACGGAGTCAGGTTATCACTGTGCCAATTGTGTATTTTATTATACTTATTTTTTTTATGGTGGTGCGTTCTTCCCTCAGTGGAAAAGAGTGGTAAAGGTCAGATTGAATGAGTAGTCTGATAAGAAAAATAAATAAAAGAATAGCCTGCATTTTAATACATTTAAATGTATTAATTTGGCAGATGCTTTATCCTAAGTGACTTCTATAAGATAATCAAGTCTGCAGTATCTTTTCGATTGAGACTTTTTCCTAAAGCAAATGTAAATACATTTAAACAAATAGTAATATGTTGCCATTACATTAACATATAATACATACATTTCAGCTTGCTTAACTTTGGATCCCAAGTCTGCTGCAATATGGAGAACTAACAATGCCTCTTTTTTTGAGCTTGACTTTTACAGGTATGTAAACACTTATTTTTCTGTCTTTAACATTGTCTTAAGTTTCATAAAACACTTGTATTTCTTGTCAAACAGACTTGTCTCCATTGACATCTCGTTCCGGCTTAAAGGAATCAACCTACAAACTGTCCTCTCACATGAGTTGCCTGACTGTTACACTTTTGTTGTTATGGTAAGATGTTGTTTAGCAAAATATGGCTGGTAAATTAATGAAGTTTAGATAAGCCATTACAGAGTGCCTTATTAAGTCAGTTGTCTTATTTTTCTCCAGATTACATTCGACAATCAGTGTCATAGTGGAAAAGTGAAAATTACCCTTGATATTGATGCTGTTAGCAGTGCATGCAAAAACTGGAAGATTTCAGGAACTGGTATGGGAAGAAATATTACTGACGCATTAAGTGTTGACTAATTAAACCCTTTTGTTGATATAAAAAAAGATATGCTTTTGTTCATGGTGGTTGTTAAGTAGCTGTTCTTAACCAGGTAGTGCCTGAACTAAAATATAGTTTTTAAGGCAGATTTACAGGATGAATAATTGACATAAGGTGACTACGATTAAATATTGTTAATATAAATGTTAACTAATGTGATGTCAAATAAGAACTGTAAATGGATTTATATAATGTATATAAGTATGAAATATGGTTATTTAGTTTGGTTGTCTTTTTCAGCTCAGAAGAACACTCACTACCTCCTGATCTTTGATGCCTTTGTTATTCTAGTGTGTCTGGTCTCTGCTGTGCTTTGCATTCGCTCTATTGTTCTCGCAATTAGATTACTTCAGGTAAACCCCTGTCCATGAGGAATAACTGCCTATTTACAATATTTATCACAGGCATGTCCATATTTAATGTTCACCACTATTGTTGAACCTTTTTCATTTGTTAATGTTTGTTTTTTACTGTTCTGTTGATTGTACAGTTTCATGATGGACTGACCTTTGCATTTTGTTTTATATGAGGAGTTTGATGATACTTTCTTTTTTTACAGAGGTTTTCCAAGTTCTGTCTTAGGAAGTCCAATCATAAATTATGTGAGGAGGACCAAAGGCCATTTTTAAATGGCTGGTATATCTTGGTAATTATCAGTGATATTATGGCAATCATAGGGTCAATACTGAAGATGGAAATTCAGGCAAAGGTAATTATTAAAGACTAATGTAGTACAAAAGAACCCCCTGTTTTATGTAATAAGGATGGATGATTGAGTTTTCAGATGACATTATAATCAAACCCATTCAGTAATAGGTTTCCTTCGATCAACATTATTGTAGTAGGATAAAAATGGACAAGTTCTTTTCACTGCCAAGTTAAGCATTCAGTGTCTTTCCTCTTTCTTTCCACAGAGCCTGACAAGCTATGATGTGTGTAGCATCTTTCTAGGAACATCCACACTCATGGTCTGGGTTGGTGTCATCAGATATTTAGGTTACTTCCAGAAGTACAATGTGAGTAAGCACTCATCACTCATTTGCACGTAGACTTGAGATAAGTTTAATTCTTCAGCAGCACTTGTTGCATCCGGTTACTCTTTTTTTTTCTTCTAAAAATATGACATTGTATCCAACACTGGCTTGTTGTGACTAAAGTAATAGTTTTATGTGTCGTGCTTTAGTAAGTTCAATCCATCTCTGCTCATGCAGGTTCTTATCCTCACTATGCAAGCAGCATTTCCCAAGGTGCTCCGCTTCTGCTGCTGTGCGGGAATGATCTATCTGGGCTATACGTTCTGTGGGTGGATCGTTTTAGGGCCCTACCATGAAAAGGTAAAATAGTAGCGAAAAGTGAACGTATAAAAAACAAGCATACTAAATTCTTTGAATGCATGGACTGTTCGTAAAGCTGTATTTTCTTGGGAAATGCAAAGCACAGTATTTGTATACTATGTGGCTCTGTCTTATGACCATAAGATGGCAGCATTTGTACGGTGACACAGCTGAAGCTTACTGTTCCCTAATCTAAGCAATAGATGTGTGAAAATGGCCAATTGTTTTTATGTTGTACATTAATTACATACAAAGTAATTAATAATGTAACCTCCTGTGTGTCTGGATGGATTTGCGGTATTGGGGTCAGTTTGAGGGTCTGAGCCGTGTGGCCGAATGCCTCTTCTCCCTCGTGAACGGGGACGACATGTTCCCGACATTCGCAGAGTTCCAGCAGAAG
The DNA here is from genome assembly GCA_028565825.1 of Olivaichthys viedmensis. NCBI lineage: Eukaryota > Metazoa > Chordata > Actinopteri > Siluriformes > Diplomystidae > Olivaichthys > Olivaichthys viedmensis. Next base: position 16,129,086 of record JAOUQW010000004.1, read on the forward strand.
AACACTGTGGTGTGGCTGTTCAGCAGGGTCTATCTCTACTCCTTTATCTCTCTCTTCACCTACATGGTGCTCAGCCTCTTTATAGCCCTTATCACAGACGCTTATGAGAGCATCAAGGTACCTCTACAACTCTACCACTATAGCACATAATACAAATAAAGTTACAACACATATGGGCAAAGTTGTAAATGCATTTTTTTAATAGTTGCCTTTTACATTTTAAAAAGTAGCATTTGCTCCATGAATTATATCACTGTTTTTGATCTTCAGTTTTCTGTTTAGGACCAGTTTAAGGACAGATTTCCTGATACATATTAAAAATATTCCTATATTATGAACAGAGAATCTAAAAATTTCAATTCAAATATTTTTGTTTACTGGGTAGCCAGTGACAGAAAAGACCTCATTCTGAACTTAAGGGACTCTGTTTTCCTTTTGGTTTGACATTTTCTGTTGTGTAAAATGATCCTCTTACTAACAATAAGAGGGTCATTAACCATGCTACCCTCATATTAACAAACTTCTCCTTTCCTGTGTGGGCTAGCGCTACCAGAAGAACAGGTTTCCCATGACGGCGCTGCAGCAGTTCCTGGGTGTACAGAAGGATTTCCTAGAGGGGGAGGATGTGGAGAGTGGAGAGACAGGCGACCTCAATAGCTTCTGCTCCTCCAGTATGCTGTGTGGCTGCAGAAGGTACACAGTCTCAGGCTTCTCCCCAGTGAGGTTAGGCCACTGTGGCATAAGAAATGAAATTAGTGGTGTGAGAGACACACCCAACTATGTGCTGATTACAGAGACATGTAGGGCTAGTCTGGAAAAATAAAGAAAACAAACTCAAGGAGGCTTCCCCTTGGCTATGAGCAGCTCTTGCGATAAGCAAGCAAAAGTCGTGACAAACAAGGCTTTCTCCCTGATCTGAGTTTTTTTTAGCCTCTGAGAAAATAGATGATGTGTTTTCTCTCAGGTACACTCTAAAGCTTATTTTACATGGTGGAAGGTTATGATGTCACGTTCTGAGGCAAAAGTTCAACAGTTTTTATCTGAGCTCTTCTTCACAACACATACAAGGCATTCATCCGAACATAACTGTGACCTACAAGGTCTGGATTTGAGGAACATCATTTTAAGCATACTTTAGCATTTCTCAGCTCTTTAGTGCAGGACTTTTTACAATAACCACCAGCATTAATAAACAAAACCTTCTTGTTGCAAAAGCAACATTACTGAAACAATTCATGATTTCAATTTGTTAAAGTTGAAAGGACCAAGTCATTTCAGCCTCTTTTCCCAAGCATACAGTACATGTGGGGCTGAAAGATATCCCAAAAGGATGAGTGCTCAATGTTTATTTGCTTTGTCCTTGTCCAGTTGGCAGTCTTTATCTGTAGGGAGTGTCAGAGAAATCCCAACCATAATTTGATGTTGTATATAAACCTCAGATAAAAGCCACTTATCCACTTATGCACTGAGTGACAAGCTATCAGGACACTGAGCAGATTTGAACAGAGATGGCAAAGTGGTTTTTACATTTAATTTGGGTTTTTGGTAGATATTTATCACCGGTCATTAGATTATTGCAACATTTATGTGCAAGTGATGCTTGATGCCCATTAAAATCCATTTATTATTAGATTGTTCCCCTTGAAACTTTGTTTGGACAATGAGAAGATCATTTGTCGCTTTTCTTATTTAGCCACTGATTGGTTTCTTCCTTTAGCTGAGGATATTAAAATGTAGTGTTGCTCACCTGATAAATGTATCAGTTTACTGGTAGTCTCCCAGTTACTGTAGATGAATCTTTAGTATACTATATGTTCTTAGGTTATTTCATCATAGGTTAGGCTTTGCCAAGCAGATAAAATGTTGTAGAAATGTTTTACTTGTATCTCACAGTTATCTAACCTTTTAGTAAATAAAAGTTCCAGTTATCTAACCCTTTAGTAAATAAAAGTTCCTTGAGTGTAATATCAGCTACTTGCACAACCAGTTACAGTAAGTTGCATGTTTTATTACATCAAAGCCACAATAAGTGATTTGTATAATGCGATTTGTTTATGATATGAGCCCGATGATTCTTGGTTACTACACCACTTTGGATGCTTCCTTTTTTAAATTGGTGTAATTTTCAGGTACGATCCAGATAAAATGCTTTAAATTCTTCAAAGAATTATTGGAAACGCTTTACTGTAGGGAAGTGTTCAGAAGGCTATATGACACCTACATAAGCCCT
>JAOUQW010000004.1:16204050-16217876 GCA_028565825.1 Olivaichthys viedmensis
GGCTCTCACCAGAAGTACAGACCAAAATGGCATGCAGAGGGGAGGCTTGTTCACTGGACCAGTACATTCAGTTACCGATTTCTCTGGATAACCTCCTACATGAGCGCCTAAGGGTACCCACATTCATCACTAGTACTCTAACACTCCGTGTTCCTGAGCAGCCACAACTGGAGCCCATGCAGCTGGGCCACGCATGACTCACTCCCGAGGAACGGCAGCGACGTATTAGGGAGAATTTATATATGTACTGTGGTCAGCCAGGACATTTACGATACGCTTGTCCCTCATGCCCCAGCGGTGAGTACCACACTTAGTTACCCCATTGAAAACCGCACCTTAATGCTGTCTGTAAGTTTGACGTGGCCTTACGAAACTTTCTCGGTTGCAGCACTAATTGACCCAGGAGCGGCAGGGAATTTTATGAACAAGAGGATGGTCGAAGCGCACCACATCCCTGTTGTCCCAGTATCTCCACCGCTACAGGTTAAGGCTTTGGATGGCCATTCCATTGGCAAGGGTGGGGTTTCTCAAAGAACCACTCCCATATCACTCACTATTAGAGCTTGCCACATCGAGGAGATTTCATTTCTCATCATCCCATCCAATGATGCTGAACTGATTCTGGGCTACCCTTGGTTAGCCAAACATGACCCCGTCATTATATGGAGCAAAGGTGAGCAAAGATATTCACCAAGTTGGACCTAAGGAGTGCATACAACCTCATTAGGATTAAGGAGGGTGACAAATGGAAGATGGCCTTTCTCACCACCAGGGGGCACTATGAGTTTCAGGTCATGCCTTACGGACTTGCCAACGCCCCCTCCATCTTCCAGGCAGATCCTCCGTGACATGCTAGGGATGGTGGGTTATCACTTACATTGATGACATCCGTATGTTCTCATCCAATATGGAGCATCATATAAAACAGGTTCAGATGGTGCTCAAGAGACTGCTCTCACATCAGTTGTACGTTAAGGCAGAGAAGTACGAGTTTCACCGTACGGAGATCTCCTTCCTGGGGTATGTACTTACCAGTCAAGGGGTACACATGGATAAGTCCAAAGTCAGTGCTGTAACGAACTGGCCCAGACCCAACACGGTGAAGGAGCTCCAACGTTTCCTGGGGTTCTCAAACTTCTATAGGAGATTCATTCGGAACTTCAGTACCATGGCAGCACCTCTCACCCAAATCACCAAACTCAAGTCCAAGACACTCCCCTGGTCCAAGGGTTCAGAACAGGCTTTCATAGGCCTCAAGAAACTCTTTGTCCACGCTCCAATTCTGCATCACCCCGACCCCAATCTTCCCTTTGTGGTAGAAGTCGATGCATCAGAGAACGGGGTGGGGGCAGTGTTGTCTAAGCTCCACCCTTGTGGCTTCTACTCCAGAACACTTACACCCGCAGAACGTAACTACGATGTGGGTAATCGAGAACTACTCGCTATCAAGGACGCATTTGAGGAGTGGAGGCATTGTCTAGAAGGGGCCAAACAACTGTTCCTGGTACTTACGGATCACTGAAACTTGGAGTTCTGACAAGGTGTATGTGCCCACACCCCTCCGGCAACGGGTGCTACAGTCCATCCACTTTTCACTCTCCTCTGGTCATCCAGGACAACAGCGAACTAGATGGTTGGTCCAGAATAAGTTCTGGTGGCCAACGTTACATCAGGATGTTCTCAACTTTGTAAATTCCTGTCCAGAATACGCTCAGTCTAAGTCGGATAGACTACTCCCAGCAGGGCTCTTAGAACCCCTGCCAGTGCCTCAACAAACCTGGTCTAAAATTGCCCTAGACTACCGTCGAAGCCGTCCGGCACCTACATTCAGACCAGGACAACGGGTGTGGCTGTCAACATGGAACCTGAGGCTCCGCTTACCATTGAAAAAGCCAAGTCCCCCATTCATAAGTCCATTCAAAATCCTTAGACAAATCACCCCTGTATCATATCGTTTACAACTTCCCTCATACTACAGAATCTCTCCCACCATCCATGTCTCTTTCTCAAACCTATTTGTTATTGCCCACAGGTCAGGGAGACTCCGGACGAACCCCCATCACCGCTGGACGTCAACGGGGAAACAGTCTACGTCGTCAACCGGCTCCTGGACTCCCGACGTCGGGGCTGGCACGTGCTTTAAGTGGTCAACTGGGAGGGCTACGGTCCTGAAGAACGGTCCTGGGTGGCTGCTAATGACATCCTAGACCCTTCATTGATTCAGGACTTTCACAGAGACAATCCCGGCTCCCGGCTCCCATGTAGGCCCCAAAGCGAGGGATCTGGGGCGTCAGGAGCTGCCTGTAGAGAGGGGGTTCTGTCACGATCTCACGTGACCTTCCCACTCCACACCACCGGAGGGCAGCTTCACCAGAATTCTAGCACTTCTGGTTCACACACACACACACATCTGGACTGCATTAGCTTCATTCATCTTTCACTATAAATACACCTGGTTGCACACATGGACGTTGCAAAGTCATGCCAACTCTAGCAGTTACAATTCTGAGTCTTTTCTCATGTTTTGGATTGTCTGGTTACGAACCAGATAATAATCTGGTAATAATATGATAATAACAACACGATTTTCCCTCTCTTTTCAGAATTGACTCCCTGTTCCAGCACTGTGCAAATTTATGCATGTGTACGTGTGTGTATACATAATGTTTGATGATCCTAGTGTGGACCATTTTATTAAGAAAAAGTGCAATAGCTTTAAGTTTTATTAAGATTTATTAAGTAGTCTACAAAAAATATGATATCATAATGAATGAGATATCCAAATTGAAAAGGGAAAATCTATTTGGATCCGGCCAAATTAAGAAAACATGAATCTTTATAGCACTGTAAAGGTCCAAAATATAAAAATGGTACAGAAAAAAGTATTTGATAAACGTCTTGCTAGGTTTGATAGGTGTTGTCAAATCTATTGTCCATATTCACATTTTTTTTGTGTCCCCTGTAGATGTTTACCTGCACATTATCCACTCCAGGTGATTCTGCTTTTCTCTACAGCTCAAGACTTAATGTGAAGTCCTCTTAAGCTTGTTATGGCATAATTGTCCGCTGTTAGAGTTTCCATGGATGCTGGATCGATCAGTGCCTGCCTCCTGCTCTGCCGTGGGCACACAGATCTGGGTCACGAGTTTGGCAATCTTCCATAAAGCTGGCCTCATCTCACTCCCACTAACCCATTTCAGCCTGATCAGAGCATACCACTGTCAACATACATACTACCCACCTAACCCAGTTCAACATGCCAATATTAAAAAGGAAATCAAATCACATTGATTTAGAAAACATTGGGTTTAATATTATGAAATGATATCTTTGGCTGCAAACATATTTTCTAGGAATGTCTAATTGATGTCTAATCTGGTCCTGGGGACTTCCTGCCCTACACAGTTTTTCGTACTCCCCACATACCAGTTCATGAAGGGCTTATTAATTAGTGATCACTTGGATCAGGTGTGTTGGGAGAAGGGAAAACGTCAATCTGTGCAGGACAGGAAATCCTCAGGACCCAAGTAGAGAAACCCTGGTCTAATGTATGACTCAACACCCAATGAGACACATTTACTAGATTTGAATCCACTCCTCACTCCTCCACAAACAGTCCAGAAGCAGACTGGAATTTAACTGGAAGACCTTGATAGCTGAGCAGTGCTCTTTAGCTTTGTAATGTCCTCTTCCTAGAATCCCATTTCATGGTACTGGTGAGACAGACAACCTCTTAGCTACTAGCTTAGATGTAAGAGAGGTGCTGCAACACATGGGTAATGACTGTGATAATTACTTACCAACAGACACAGTTGGCATGCTATACTTCTCTTTCAATGAAATAAGTCAGGCAGTCCAGTATTGCTACCGTAGCAACATTACAGTTTTTGAATTGGTGTGTTTATTGCCCTTTGATTTGAATTTGGGCTTGACGTCAAGATCAATTTTTTTGTGTTCTTGAAAAATTACCTGTGACTGGTTTTCAACATAACATATGCATAATAAACTGTGTTCAAAACAAAGATGAGCACTGTAATATCCTTTATGAAATAATAAATGCAAAATATGATCCTCCAAACAGTTTTTTTTCTAATCAATGCCCAATATTATCTAGCAAACTTGATTTCCTTCAACTCTACAAAAACATATTTTATGTGTAATTTCCTGGGGTGAGAAAATAGACTCTGCTTTGATTTAGAGTTGTTGTCAGCAAGCAACAAATATGATATAGTTTCAATGATGATATAGTTTTTTTATGTTTATATTAAATTAGCAACACATCCAGAGACTCAACACCAAAACCCAAGATTATTATCAGAGAAAAATAAGGATAATATTATTAGAGCAAAAATACAGTAAATTATGACTGGTTAACTTTTGAATGGTAGTTATAATTATAGCTCATTGCAAATATAGTTTCAGGAATGACAGATGGAGTAAACACTGAAGTTGGTAAGGAAGCATACTTCATTGTGTGCATGACATGTCACGTGTATTCACGTGGATGAGTCACTGCTATGCCAATTTCCTATTCCTTATCTGTCCTGCCTCAAAGCATCACAGCTTGATGGCTATTTAAATTATTTTGATGACATAGGAGTGAAGCAGGAGCCATAGCTTGTTCTGAAGTTTTCTTACCCTTTTTTTGTAACACTAGGCAAGTTTTCTCCTCTGTAAAGTTTGTAATTTCAGATTGTCATTTTTAAATAATCTGCAGCGATCAATCACTGAATTGATGTAAATACAATTTTCTAACGGCTTTTTCATATGCTACATACGAATAACTCTGGTGACCATGCTGGAAATTTAACATGACACTAAAGAACAGCTAAATAACATAACATGCTCAATAACCTTAAATTGTTGATTAGGGAATTTGGGGGGAAATCCGATAAATGTTAAATCTCGCTTTCATGTACTTGATTTGAATCATCCTGAAGAGCGCATGGATGAGCCACTTCTAACAGAAGAGTGTGCATCCTCCTAGCAACAAGTCCTCAGAGCAGTGTGTGTATGCCAGTGGTGGCACGCGTAGTGATCATTACTAGTTAGACCTATAGTTACCCTCAGAGCTCCTATGGAGAGTGCATAGTCATGCTCCTTACATCATGGACTCTTCCCTCCTATTAATTTAAAGAGCACTCATGATGATGATACTCTATGATTTGAATACTGTCAAAAACAACAAAAATCTTCAAAGAAAACAAAACAAAAATCCAAATCTTCACAGAACAAGTTTGCTAATTGGCAGTATATACACGTGTCACATTGTATATTAATTAGAGCATGTTCATTTAATTTACTTTTAACTAGAGTAACTTGATTTACACAGCCTGTCACATCCAGGTCGGGGTTGAGGGAAGGACACAAGCGCACAACCGCTTAAAAACATTTATTCAACACAAACTTAAACATATAAACAAACATGGAGCACACTAACACGGGGCAACATGACATAAACAATAATCCGCACTGAAGACAGACACATGGGGATACTTATACAAAGTAATCACAGGCAACAAACAGGGAACAGCTGGGAACAATTGATGACTAGACAGGGCAGGGCTACACAGACACACACACATGCACACACATGGCTAATGACGGCCGTTGCCGTGGCAACCAACACGTGCTGCCAGCCAGCCAAGAGTTCGGCCACACCTCCAGTGGCGTGAGGGAATTCGGCCACGCCGTCTGTGGCGTCCGGGAGTTCGGTCATGCCTCTAGCGGCGTCCGCTAGCCCCCCCTGAATATTTCTAGGGGGATCTTCTCCTCACTCTGGGAGGCTTGAGACCTGGACCGGCTGCACAATGTAAGGGGGGTACAGTCGCTGTGCAAAGAGCCGGCCCAGAACGGCGGTGGCGAGGGACTCGATCCGTGACCACTGCTCCTTCATCTCACCGTCCAGCTCGTCCTGGGTTTCTGCATCTGCTGCAAAGGCACTCTGCCCTCTCGCGCCGAGGAGTTCGCCTCTCCACAGGAGCTCCTCGCTCTCTCTGGAGAGCTCTTCCCATCCTGCTGCCTCCATGCAACAGGTTTTCTGGGCTGTCTTTCTTCGGTTCGGGTTTTGCCATCACAGGCTTTTTCCTCCCCTTTTTTTCAGCTGTGCGGCGTGGCTCTTGCCTCTTCCGCCTTGAGCAGCGCATAGAGCTCTCCTGCCAGGATACAATCCTCTTCTGCTGCAGGGCCAAGCCGGAAGCGGTTTGCTGCGTCCATCTTTGGGCGGATTATACTGTCACATCCAAATTGGTGTTGAGGGAAGGACACAAGCGCACAACCACTTAACAACATTTATTCAACACAAACTTAAACATATAAACAAATACGGAGCACACTAACATGGGGCGACATGACATAAACAATAATCCACACTGAAGACAGACATACGGGGATACCTATACAAAGTAATCACAGGCAACAAACAGGGAACAGCTGGGAACAATTGATGACGAGACAGGGCGGGGCTACACAGACACACACACATGCACACACATGGCTAATGGTGGCCGTTACCAGCACGTGCCGCCAGCCAAGCGGTCCCACATCCTGCAGACCGTGACACAACCCTCGTATGTAGCAGGCTGTACCCTAGAGTAACAATGGCTTTGTCATTTGTGAACAATTAAAAGAAAATCGATTCAATGTGCGGTTTGTAAAGGACATTTACTGTTTGATGTGTAACATCAAAGTCACGGATGATATTTGCAGTTCATATGTGCTGCATAACTGCATTCGCTCATGTGGCCAAGTAGCAAAGTTGTCAAAACCTTTATCTGTGGTGGTACTATAATACTTCTCTCAGTAGGTGAGGTGACAGAATCCTTCACTGCTCCAAAATCATTGCAATACCCACACAATTGAGATTATATCTTTTTAAAGCTCTATATTACGCCGTCAAACACCGTCAGCTACCATTTAGGATTGTTTGTAATTTGGTCTTAGTAAAATAGGAGTTCTCTAGACCAACGTTTTTCAACTGGTATGCCATGGCACACTGATGTGCTGTGAGAGCAGATCAAGTGTGTCGAGGAAAACTTTCCAATTCCACCAAAAAATTATTATTTTTTAAATCTAAAATTAAAATAGGTTGTTCTGGGAAACGTTAGGATGCTAGGTTAATAAACCAGCCAATATCTTTTGTAAGATCAAATCGTCACCGAATAGGCATGCATACATTCTCATATCGTCACATGATAATGACGCGTAGCATCTTTGCTTGACGGGCGAGAAAGTCAGATAATTAGCCAGATATGGATACATTTTTAAAACGGAAAACTTCAGACGGGTCTGGTGCCGACCCCGCACCCTCTTGCAGTGTAAAAAAGAAAGTTAAGCTGGTGAGCAGACATTACAGTGAAGAGTACATTAAATATGGATTTACTTTTACTGGAGACATCTCAGTGCCTGTTCCCTTGTATGTTGTCTGTGGGGAGAAACTGTCCAACCATACCATGGTTCCTAGTAAACTTTAACGCCATCTCATGATGAAACATCTCTCGCTTGTTAACAAGGACTCAAACTATTTTGTGTGCTTGAAAGAGCAAACTGAGAGGCAGGCGAATTTGATAAGAAAAAGTGCCAAGGTGTCTGGACGAGCTTGTCAAAGCTAGCTATGAAGTTGCTGAACTTGCTGCTAAAGCGAAAAAAACACTCACAGTGGGCGAATCATTGATCTTGCCTGCATGCAAAGCCATGGTGAGCACTATGCTAGGTGTGGATGCTGAAAAAGAAGTAGCAAAAGTCCCTCAATACAATTGCCAGATGCATTCATGATATGTCTGCAGATATTAAGTGTGTTGTGCTGGAAAAAAATTAAACTAGTGGAAAATTTGCCCTGCAGCTTGATGAGTCAACAGACTTAAGTGGACTTGCTCAGCTACTAGCAAATGTGCGATTTTGGGATGGTGACATTATTAGGGAAAATGTTCTATTTTACAAACCGTTGCCTACGAAAACAACAGGAGACTAAATATTTCGGGTGACATCGGAGTACCATGAGCAAGGGGGGTTACACTGGGAAAACTGTGTCAGTGTTTGCACTGATGGAGCGGCATCTATGACGGGTTCTACAAAGGGTTTCGTGAGTAGGGTGAAAGAGAAAAACCCTGATAACGCATTGCTTTTTGCACTGCGAGGCGCTTGTTGCCAAAACTTTACCAAAGGCACTTTCGGATGTGTTGGATAATATGGTATGCATTGTTAACTTTGTAAAAGCAAGACCGTTGAAAAGCTGCCTATTTGCTGCACTGTGCGAGGAGATGGGGGCAGATCACCAGACGCTACTGCTGCATATGGAGGTGTGATGGAAAAGTCGCGTGGAAAAGTCCTGTCGCGTGTTTATGAACTGAGGGAGGAACTGAAAACTTTTCTAACTGTGGAGAAATTGGAATATGCAGAGATGCTAGCAGATGAGGAATGGTGTGCAAAGCTAGCGTACATGGCGGACATTTTTCAGCACCTGAGTGAACTCAATTTGTGAATGCATGGAAGAAACGTTGCTTCCATTTTCCACAACTTACCTGTGTGAGCTTAGCTTTTCAAGTCTGACTTGCATTAAAAGTAATAACAGAGAAAGACTGAGGGCAGTTGACCAAGAGCTCAGTGTGTGCTTGTCCTCAATCCCAGCCAGGATAACAACTTTGTGTTCATCAAAACAAGCTCAGGTGTCACACTAAAGGTATGTATGCTGCTATTGGTAGGCCATTAGCAGTTGAACATTTGTGGCCGAGTTGACATTATGTTTTAAGTGGTTAGTGTTAGTGGTATGCCGTGGAGTTATTTCTTCTTCTTTTTTTACAAATGTGCCATGACAGAAAAAAGGTTGCGAAACACTGCACTATACATCAAGACAGTCAAAACAGCAAACATTTATTACACACTTCTATTGTATTTTATTTTATTAATATTCTATTGACAAATATTCATTCTTGATTTCATTTCTTAATGATGCGATTTTCTTTTTTTTAGGTTACCACACCAGTGGCTTCCAAATGACAAAATGAGTACATCCACTAAATAAAACAATATGTGTATTCAATATGTTTATTCTCTCTTTTGCTAAATAATCCTGGCATGGCTGTGATTGGGACTTTAATGTTTACTTAACTGTTCTCATTGGAGGAAATGTAAGTAGAGCTGAACTCTGCATGTACTTCAGTTGCATGCTTACTGTGTTTCATTTATTCCCCAATACATGATTTTCTGACAGACAGAAGTGAATTTCCAGAGCTGCTGCTTGCACACACATGACATAACATCAGAACTGTTGAAGACTTATGTTGACACTTCATTCCTGTTCTGAATGAAATGCCAGTCACACATTTGTATACTTATTGGCACATGTTCATCTCACATGCTGTATGTACCTAAATGGAGGCCTGGACAGAGGACAATGGATCTACAAGCTCTAGTTTCCCACATTGAATTGATTTTCTTTGACAAGATGGGTAAAGTGGAACCCAGTGAAGAGGTAGATTCAGTAAAGTTTTCAGAGCATTAAAGCAGAATGTGTGCAACCTTGTAAATATCTGATACAACACAATCAAAGAGTGTGTAATCAGTTTTCCATAACTTCATGCCATGTATATTACAATATATAAGGTATATTTACAAATATAAAATATATCATATTTAATAATAAAAAAAAACTGCCTTTATATAAATATTGACATACTCAAAAAGATTCATTTTCTTTTTTCCACCTACATCTCTTCCTTCCAATTTCTTTATTTTGCCATTTCAAGATTGGACTGAAAGACCCATTCTTTTTTGCCTTGTCTGGGCGTGTTGAAGCAGTCACAAGGTTACAGAAAAGCAATAACGCTGCTAACCGTACTTACTTGCACGTGCAGAGGGCCACACATTTTCCGACGGATGTCAGGTGGATTCTGAGACACGTGTTGTCTTCAGTTTCTGGAAACACTATTCCCCATGTCAGAGGCCTGACAACTCAAACCAGAGCTTCCACTTCTTATGACCAACTGACACTTTTGCCACTCACCTTTCAAAGCAAACACATTTACCATCCGCTCACATGAGGCACCCAGAAAAGTTTAACCCCAAAATCCTCAAATACTTTTAGTCTTGAGGTTATACAAATGTTTTGGCAGACAAAATACAGTTAAATGGTTTTGTGAATGATGTAATCTAATATGCCCATTTATGTTTGATTAAAGTTCAAGTTATTGAAGGTGATTTGGAACTTTATCATGTGTCCCAGAGAAGACGACAATTATGGGGCCGTATTTATATAAAAATCTTAAGGTTAAAAGTAACTCCTAACAAATTCAGGATAAATTCTTTTAAGATTCCTAATTTATTCAGTCTAACAGTAATTTACAAAGCATTTTAGCTCTAAAAGCAGATCCTAAAACTGCAAAAAAAAATTGAGGTTTCTAGAGCAGTGTTTCCCAACCTTTTTTCTGTCAAGGCACATTTGTAAAAAAGAAATAACTCCACGGCACACCACTATGTCATGATGTGCAGGCACGGTGGCAGCCAGGAGGCTGGCCCAGGGCTGGGGACCTGCGGCCCAGAGGCTGGACAATGACGTCCTCGGCCACGGTGGTGACGGACACCCGGGAGCCTCCCACCGCGGTGTCCGGAGGCGGCGGAACGTTGTCGTCCCCGAAACCCGAGGGCGGCGCTACGACGTCCTTGGCGGCCCCGCCTGGGCCCCCGGTGGCGTTTTGTCCTCCAGGGAGAGCCCTTGAAAGAGCTCCGCCAGCCAGTTCACCTCTGCGCCGGACTTCCGGGGGCCCTCCCCTGCAGTTTCCGGCTGTGGAGGAATGTCGTCGTCCCCGAAGCCCGGGGGTGGCGCTGTGACGTCCTCCTCTTGCTCGGGGGGCAGAGGCACATCGTCGTCCCCGAAGCCCATGGGCGGCGCTACGACGTCCTCCCCTTGCTCAGGGGGCAGAGGAACGTCGTCATCCTCGAAGCCCGGGGGCGGCGCTACGACTTCCTCCCCATGCTCGAGGGACGGAGGAACGTCGTCGTCCCCGAAGCCCGGGGGCGGCGCTATGACGTCTTCACTGGGGTCCAGCGGTAAGGCAGCGTAGGACACCTCGACGGCCGTTTCTAGCCCTCCCCCAAAAGAATTCTGGGGCTTTTTTCCCGTTCCAGGGGGGTGGGTCTGCCGGGCTAATTTTGAGCCGGGCAGCCCTCACTGCTGGCTCGGTCGGGAGCAGCGGGGCACCACGATCGGGAGGCGCCCCAGTGCGGCTTCACTCCTTTCCTTCCAAAAGGAGCCGCGATTGGGGGGGGCGGTTGGCGGCAGTTGTTTTGGCTGGCGGTGCGGTGAAGCCCTCGCTTCCGCTGCTGCATCAGCCGGTCACGAACTCTGCCGCTAGCCGCGCCGGGTCTTTCGCTCTGAGGAGCGCATAGAGCTCCTCCACCGGCAGATACTCCTCTTTGCGTGCTTTTCGCAGCGCGATGTCTGGCGCGGCGTGCTGTGTCCTTTTTGTAGGTCTCCTGTTCTGTCATGATGTGCAGGCGCTATGTCACACGCACGGCCGCGCGCATGACACACTAACACTAACCACTTACAACATCATGTCAAACATATTCAACAGTGCTTATGGCCTACCAGTAGTAGCATACATACCTTCAGTGTGACACCTGAGCTTGTTTAGATGAACACAAAGTTGTTACCCTGGCTAGTATTGAAGACAAGCACACACTGAGCTCTTGGTCAACTGCCCTCATTCCATCTCTGTTTTTGTTTTTAATGCAAGTCAGAATTGAAAAGCTAAGCTCACACAGGTAAGTTGTGGAAAATGGAAGCAACAATGAGACTGTGCTATCTGCGATGGCTGGATACTCTTTGGTAGCAGTCAACCAAAAACTGTCCAAAGGGAGATTGTTAAATTTCATTTTTAAGACACAATCCTGTCTCATTTCAATTAGCTGCTCTTGTGCCTGTAAATACAAGGAGTTTGCATTGGCTATCGCAGACTAGCTAAATGGATCACGAACCCAGTCAAACACTTCAGTGGAAACTGAAGGGATATAAAATGCAAACTTCTCTTCAAGACATTTCAAATGTTGAGAAATTATTTCACACAAAGCTAAAGTGCTGGATGAATAGCTTGTATGTACAAGGGGGAACATTTAAAGTGTACCCTTTTTCACATGTTGCCACCAGAGAGCAAGCTTGGATAGGAACCCTTGCAGTCAGTGCAAGTAAGAAGATTTTCGTTTCTTCCTTGCATTCGCAAATTGAGTTCACTCAGGTGCTGAAAAATGTCCGCCATGTACGCTAGCTTTGCACACCATTCCTCATCTGCTAGCATCTCTTCATATTCCAATTTCTCCACAGTTAGAAACGTTTTCAGTTCCTCCCTCAGTTCATAAACACACGACAGTACTTTTCCACACGAGAGCCATCGGGCCTCCGTATGCAACAGTAGTGTCTGGTGATCTGCCCCCATCTCCTCGCACAGTGTGGCAAATAGGCAACTTTTCAACTGTCTTGCTTTTACAAAGTTAACAATGCGCACCGTGTTATCTAACACATCTGAAAGTGCCTTTGGTAAAGTTTTGGCAACAAGCGCCTCACAGTGCAAAAAGCAATGCGTTACCGGGGTTTTTCTCTTTCACCCTACTCACGAAACCCTTTGTAGAGCCCGTCATAGATGCCGCTCCATCAGTGCAAACACTGACACAGTTTTCCCAGTGTAACCCGCCTCGCCTTGCTACTCCGATATTACCCGAAATATTTCGTTTCCTGTTGTTTTTGTAGACAACGGTTTGCAAAATAGAACATTTTCCCTAATAATGTCACCATCCCAAAATCGCACATTTGCGAGTAGTTGAGCATGTCCACATGTCTGTTGACTCATCAAGCTGCAGGGCAAATTTTCCGCTAGTTTTAATTTTTTCCAGCACAACACGCTCAATATCTGCAGACATATCATGAATGCGTCTGGCAAATGTATTGTCTGAAAGAGGGACTTTTGCTACTTCTTTTTCAGCATCCACACCAAGCATAGTGCTCACCATGGCTTTGCATACAGCAGGATCAATGATTCGCCCACTGTGAGTGATTTTTTCGCTTTAGCAGCAAGTTCAGAAACTTGACAGCTAGCTTCGAGAACTTGTCCAGACACCTTGGCACTTTTTCTCATCAAATTCGCCTGCTTCTCAGTTTGCTCTTTCAAGCGCACAAAATAGTTTGAGTCCTTGTTAACAAGAGAGGGATGTTTCATTATAAGATGGCGTTTAAGTTTACTAGGAACCATGGTATGGTTGGACAGTTTCTCCCCACAGACAACACACAAGGGAACAGGCATTGAGATGTCTCCAGTAAAAGTAAATCCATATTTAATGTACTCTTCACTGTACTGTCTGCTCATCAGTTTAACTTTCTATTCTTCGCTGCAAGAGGGTGCTGGTTGCTACCAGGCCCGTCTGAAGTTTTCTGTTTTAAAAATTTATCCATATCTGGCTGACTTTCCCGCCCGTCAAAGATGCTATGCGTCAGTTGTCATGTGACGATATGAGAATATTTGCATGCCTATTAGATGACGATTTGATCTTGCAAAAGATATTGGCCAGTTTCTTAACCTAGCATACTAACATTTCCCAGCACAACCTATTTTAATTTTAGATTAAAAAAAAAAATTCTTGGTGGAATTGGAAAATTTTCCATGGCACACTTGACCTGCTCTTGCGGCACGTTGAAAAATGCTGGTATAGGTGGTGTCACGGTGCGGTTCCGGGGTGCGGACACAGGCGCGAGGCTTTTTACAGACAACATATTTATTTGTCTCACGAGCATACACACTGACAAACACACGCAGACATTAACAACGAAAGACAACACAGGA
>JAOUQW010000004.1:16217976-16229721 GCA_028565825.1 Olivaichthys viedmensis
ACTTAGTAATTAAGGGAGACGAACGAGGAACAGCAGGAAACACTTAACAGCACTCACGTGTCACAAACAGGGAAACATAACATGCGCTTATCCGCGCACGTGGCGGCCATCGCCATGGCGACCGCCACACTATGTCGCGCACTCAGCTGGGCGCGTGACAGTGGGTGAGCCATATAAGAAACATAGCCTTTTTTAAACATGTTATATTTTATACTTAGTCAGGATACGATAATAATTGGGAAATTGGCTGCTCAGTTCTTTGCTACAGTTTAAAAACTACATATATAAAGTATGAGTGAACTGCGATTGAAAACTGTGAGGGGTAGGTTGTCAGGAGGCGTGAACCCGTGGATATAAGTGCAAAGCCACTTTTAATAACTAAACAAACTGACAGAGCGGAGACAGGTGTCACGGTATACCCCGACACCATAAGCAATACCACCCTGCACCACCAGAGGCCCCGTTCCCTCGAGTACTAACACTTCCGGGTCACCGGTTCACACACCTGTTTAGCAGTATCCGTATCACACACACAGTATATATACATGCACACTCACCTGGACTCTTCGCGAAGTTTTGCCTCATCTTCATGATAGTCATCACTGAGCGTTTGTTGGTCTGTTTCTCCGGTTTTGAACTCTGCCCGCTATTCGGATTACGTTCTCTGTTTTGCCCTCTGGATACTTCTGCTTGTTTTTCTGACCCACTGGTTTTTGGATTACTCCCCTGTTTTCTGACTACGAACTAATAAACGGTTTCTGCAATTGGATCCAAATTGTGGTTTCCTGGTTATTCGTGACAACAGGTAATCCAGATGATACACGGAAATACGGATGACACATTCACAAGACATACGTGCAATGTTTTGTCCTGAGGAAAGAAGCAGTGGGGATCCTACAGACAGACAATTAGGGAACAAACGAGACACAGGTGAAACAATCAGAGAACAATAATGATGCATTCGGTGGTCCTCGTCAACTGGTAAACTCATAAAAATAATGATGTGAACCAAGTCGTATGTACCAGGTGTTTGTGTTTGGGTGCTCATTGGTAACTGGTAAATTTATCACATAAACAATACGTATGTCCACTGGGATATCAAGAAGCGGGAGCATCTAACCATCTAATTAATACAATAATGCAGTCTACATACGAGTGCAACTTCCTGATGTTCACAAGTCCTGCCGAATGCACCATAAGTGACAAGACAGAACGGAGACACAAAACAGAAACTAAACCTCGGAGACAGGAAGCTGAGCACGCCTTCAGCGATGTCAGGGGAGAGAGTGACGCCCTCAATGGCGCCAGGAGGCGGAGAGACGCCCACCATTACGTCCTCTGCAGAGTTAGGGAGCGGAGCAACAACATAGTCCGCAAAGCTAGGAGGCGGAGCTAAGAGGCAGTCCGCGAAGCCTGGCGGAGGTGCTATGACTTCTCTGAGGAATTAGGGAGTTGAGCAAAGACATATGGTGAACTCGTAAAATAATGACGTGAACCAAGTCGTATGTACCAGGTGTTTGCGTTCGGGTGCTCATCGGTAACTGGTGTATCACGTGAATAATATGTATGTCCACTGGAATATCAAGAAGTTGGACCAATGAGATCGACCAAAACAACATAAACAATGGAAGCCACAGAGAAACTCTGCTGCATGTTTCTATTAAAATATTATTAAATTATTAAAGCTATATGCGTATATTTACCGTTAACCTGGAACATATGTCTGTTTTCTGGTCATCACCCACGTGTGTAAAGAAGGTGAAGCTCTGTGATGCGTCACAACTCGTAAACGCTGGTATCATTGAAGTAGCCTTTTACCACTGGTATTAACCGCTTTGTCGGCTGTTCGAGTGCAACTTCCTGGTGGTAAACTCGGAAATTTCAGAGTTTCCGAAATAATGAGGTCCTGCCGAACGCACCATTAGTCCGCAAAACCTGGGGGCGGAGCAATGATGTAGTCCACCAAGCCTGGGGCAGAGCCAAAACGTGATCCCCAAAGCCTGGCAGCGGATCAACGATGTCCGCTGAGGGGTCAGGAAGCAGAGTGGCGTCGACCCCCGCGAAGCCTTCGGTCAGGAACTCGCCGCACTGAACTTCCACTCTGCCCGCATTTGGCAGTTGCCATGGTGACTAGCGCCATGTGCTTCGTGTTTTGATTTCTGTTTAATTTACACCCCTGTCTCATCCCAAGAGTTTCACCTGCATTGTTCACCAGCTGTTCCCTGTCTCCCTGATTAGCGTGTGTATATGTACCCCTGTGTTTCTGTTCACGGTGCGAAACATTCCGTGAGGGGTAGGTTGTTGGGAGGCGTGAGCCGGTGGATACAGGTGCAAAGTTGCTTTTAATAACTACACAAACTGACAGAGCGAAGCCAGATAATGTAGATGATACACAGAAATACGGATGATACATTCACAAGACATACATGCAATGTTTCGCCCAGAGGACAGAAACAGCGGGGATCTTATAGACAGACTAATTAGGGAACAAACAAGACAGAGGTGAAACAATCAGGGAACAATAAGTGACTAGACAGGGCGGAGACATGAAACAGAAACCAAACCTAAACACATAGCACATGGCGCTCGTCACCATGGCAACTGCCAAGCACGGCCAGCGCGAAAGTTCAAGGAGGCAAGTTTCATACTTAACTACATATGTGTAGTTGTTTAGGTGTTTTCTGTTTTGGACATAAAATAAATTACTCATACCAGTTCCAGTTTATGCAGAATGTAAATTAGACCTCTGAAATCTGTATGAGTGTTAGTGGAGCAATACAGTCTGGGCACATATAAAAACCTGTGGATTCAATCTGAGTACTCCAATTAATCAAAAGCTGAAGGACTGAAGGCAAGTAAGTAATTTATGTTGGTGTAAGCAAAACCAAGCAGAGAGTGTGGAGCCCTGTGCCTGAAATTTCATGTCAGGTGGTGCAGTCTGGACAGTAATGGCTAGCATAATTTTCTTTCCTAAATGTGTGTAAATTGAATTATTCTGCAAGAGCCAGTAACCAGTTATCACACTACTACTCGTGTTGTCAATTTGCATTGCTCTCCTGTCGAGTTCCCACCTTTTGCTTGCAAACAGCCAGCTAGTCCTTTATTGGATTATGACATTTTTTATATTCTGCCACCTGGAAAGAGACATACCTCAAATGTTCAGAAATTCACTGAGAATAGAAAGGCAAAAACATGAGTAAATGTTTCATAATTAAATATAAGAGCCTGTCTTTTACCAACTAGATCTTTTTAAACAGCTATGTTGTAGATGCCATGTACAATGTGGACATTCACTAAAAGCTCTGATGAGTCATAATTAAGAAGATACCTGAGTCACTGGTTTATAGTTAAATTCTGAAGGTTTGATTCCTTCCTTTATAACCTGATCTAATTAAAGGTAGAAGTGTACTGTGCAGACCAGGTTGATACGCTTAGCAGCAACTGAACTGAACTTCTCCCAGCTTGCCTATATTTCAAATTACTTTACCAAGCACCTCAGTCATGATATCTACAGGAAAACTATTTACAAAATGTATTACCAGCAAATTATTGTTTTATGTTCTAATATTCATAGACTGTGGGGACTGAAGTTTTTAAGCTGAAGGCAGAGGTTAGTCTACTCTACCTGCTATCCATCTGAATATCTGCTTGTGTGTCACATGATGGGTCCAGCTGAAAGAGGATCAGGCTGTTTTTTCGTGCGATCTCAACTGCCATCCATTCACAATGCAATGCATATTAACTGTAGGTGGAGTACAACTCCAAATAGGATGCAGCAAAATTACCAGGGTTGAACTATAACCTACAGTGTTTATGTCCAGCTGGATACAAATATACACTGGGTTAATTTAGTGCTGAGTATTTTGCTGTGCAGTTACCTGTTAGCACAGCCATGTAATGAAAAAGCCTTTCATTCAGAGATTATGTTAAGAGGCTTTGGAATCATTAGAGGTTCAGATGTTCGTTTGGATGTAATAAGTGTTGCATTGTTGAGTTGATAAGAGTACAGTGTAATGTTGCATTGTTACTTGTGCTTGTTGTGGGATATTTTGCTCTTACATTTTAACATGCTGTAGAAAATGTCCTATATAATCAAAAGCATAAATTTTAGAAGCAATTTGTATCATGGTATGGCTTAAACTTCAAGATGAAACAGCCTAGTAGTGTAAAGCTTGCTTTCACATTATGTTTTTATATAGCTTCAATGATACACAGAAAGTTATGTGTTATCCAAATCCTCTCCAGTGTTAAGTAAATAACACTCATGTGCAGTGTTGCCCATTTCAAGGAGGTAATCAGTGCAACTGGAAGACTAGTTTTTAGTACAGCAATAACTAGACCTTCAAATGGCAATAGGATCCCTTGAAATACATAGAATTAAATTACTTAAAATTACTCTTGAGGTGATGGAAATGATGTTTTTGCAATTCCTTATTCGGCCTTGAAATACATACTACACTTTCCATCTAGATCTACTTTTTTTCTACTAGTGTTTATGTGCTGGCATAGCATTTTGCATTTTGTACCAAGACTCATTTGTATTCATTCATTGGTAGCAACCTCATTAGTATTTATTTAAAAAGCATTAGCCTGAATTCCTGCGTCGATATCCTGTCACGGGGTGTGGGTGTGCAAGGGACAGACACAAGCACAAAGCCACTTAATAACATTTATTAAACTACAAGGAGCAACTCGCCCCCATTATGTGTGTGGTCGCCCGGGACGAGCTGTGCCGGGAGTTCGACGCACAACAAAGAGAGATGGAATCGTTCACCGCCACCGTCCTGGGCTGGCTCATCAAGCAGCGATTTGGCCCGCCTCCTGCCGCACCGCCAGAAAACTCCCTACTGGATGTGGTATGGGGGATGCTAATGGCCACTTGCCCCTGTTCTTCCAGAGACCAGTGAAGCGGTTGTCCCGACACCGCCAGCCCGGGTCTCAAGCCTCACCAGAGAGGAGGAGGAAAGCCCCCCTAGAAATTTTTTGGGGCGAGCTATCGACCACAGAGGTCGTCTCTGTACCGCTGCTGGCCCAGTCTGCAAGCCTTTCAGGAGAGTAGGAAACCCCCTTAGCAATTGTCAGAGGGAGCTGACGGCCACCCCCCTGATCGCGCCTCCACGCCAATCTACACAGCGCCCAATCACGCCACCGGAGAGAGACGGGGGCATCCCCGCCATGCCTCCGAACCAGCAGCAGCCACCGCCTGCTGCCTCCCCAGTCGCGCCTCCATGCTGACCTCCACGGCGCCCAATCGCAGAGGGCATCACCCAGTTTCCAGATGCCGCAGAAGGCATTCTTCAGTTCCCTGATGCCACAGAGGGCGTCGCCCAGTTCTAGGATGCCACAGAGAGCGTCACCCAGTTCCCAGACGTTGCAGAAGGCGTTTCTCAGTTCCCTGATGCCACAGTGGGCGTGCCCCAGTTCTCTGATGCCACAGAAGGCATTTCCCAGTTCTCGGACGCCACAGGGGGTGTCGCCCAGGTCCCTGACTCGAAAGAGGACGTCATCGTTCCCTCCGCCTCCCGTTCCTGCACCGGTGGAGGCCGCCGCGGACGTGGTCATCGCGCCCCCTGAATTCGTGGAGAAAGTCGCTCCATGCCCACCACCTGTTGGTGCCTATGCGCCGCTTCCTGGCCTCGCCCTGGAGGTCGGCCGGTCTCCCATGCGGTACCAGCCTCCGGTCTCTCACCCGGACGTCTGCTCAATAGTGTTTGTTCATCTTTGATGTATTAAAAAAACATAATTTTAAATTAAAGGTAGCATTTTACAGAATGTCATTTTACAGGACTTTGTTGTACTCAGTAGAACATGATTAGTCTGATACAGAGAGCTTCACTTGATAGGTGGTATAATTGAACACTTTCTTTGGCTTAGTGGTGTATAGAGCTAACATTGCTGCATAAATTTAGATTCCTTCCTGAGCACCCACAGTACAGGCACATTTTATGTAATGCTCTAAGGAAATGTCAGACTTTGGAACCAAAACATTTTTCTTTCCTGAATACAGAATGAGCAATGTCCTTCCTACATGTCAATTATTTAAATTAATTAATTGTCAGTTAATTAAAACAGGGAGTGATTTGGAATTAACAGCAAGATCTGAGACTGAGAGTTAATGAGACAGGCCATCATTTTTGCATAAAGCCTGTAGCTCTAATAGGCATATGATTAGACCCGTTTTATGTAGAATATTTGGGAAAGTACCGTGTAACTTCCTGTGCTTATATAACTTTATTTATATAAGACAGAGGAGTGTTAGTGAAGAGTGGCTTCTCTCAGGATGGGATGGCAATGACTTGAATAAGTAATCCGATGATGATGACTTCTGAGTATGAGATGACACATTTACTGACCTAATTATGTGTAGCTGACTCGGTAACACTTTACAATCAGGTTCCTTAGTAACCCAGTAACTATGCAAGAGCAAATCATGAAATCACACAATGAAATGTACTAACTATTTGAAACAAATAATTCATTATGCTTCGTTACTAATGAATGCACCTGAGAAGGAATGATTTGTTTCCCCAGTAGTTAACATCGGACAATGTAAATTTATGGAATGAGCAGATAGACAAACTAATATAGTAGCAGCTGGGAACAGATCATGAAGAAAAACGCATTTACAAACAGTAAATGGTAAATTAGAAACAAAATGTTATGCTGCTTCATGAATTAATAATGAACACAAATTATCCAGTAGTTACTGTGTGGAGAGCATAAAATGCATGAAACGAGGCAGAGGGACCGGTTGCCTGAAGCGGAGCTGACTTTCATTTTTATTTTCCCTTTTCAGGGGCACTTTTCAGCGCTCTCAAACTTAAAGGTCGACTGTTCACTAATAAATGAAATCAAAAGGGATTCAGTTGCTCTCTCGCGCTTCTCCGGCCTATAAATATGAAACCGGAAATCGCTCACCTGTTACCTCGCTGTGCCCGCCCTTTCCGCCAGCAGCCGACGCTCGGCCACGCCCCCGCTGCCCACACACTGTTTAACTGAAAGTTTAATACGTTTAATGGAAAAATTGGTAGATTAACTAATATATTGACACCCAGGATCAGCCATACCAATGCATCATGAGCAGCTTAATATGTCAAAACGTAACAAATGACAATGGTGGAAACAGTACCTTAAAATGACAGAATAGACTAGTAGACCAACTAGTAATAGAACAGTAATTAATGAAAGAGCACATTATGATTAATAAATTAAGTCTATGTAAATAGGCATAGACTAGGTTAGGTTTGTTTACCAATTACACACAGGTGTTAGCTTACACAATGGAACACTAGGGTTAGGCTACAAACCAGAAACCATTTGGCTACCCTTGTATTTGTTTTATATTGGAACCGCCAGCATATGAATGGGAAGCTATGATGTTAATGATTTATTCCTTTATCTTTCGTGTATAATCGTACACTAAGAATTCAGAGTAGGCTAAGCTTAAAACAAGATCACTATTAATTAGGAACATGTCACTCATTCATTTGCTCTTTATTTTGGACTTCCCATTAGAGGCTTACCTTATTCATTGTTTATTTTGTTGTGAAAATTGTTCATTTCCTGATTGATTTCTCTATGCTACTGGGTTAGTCTCGAGAGATATTGACTCACAAACCATACATGGCCTACTGAAGAGCTTCATTCACTTACCCAGAACACTGCAATCCTCAGCTTGTGTTCATGAGTTATTAACAGACATAATGTGTTAATACTGACACTTCTATACTAGTTAATAGTGTTTGTGCCTCCTCTAGTAAAGTGGTAAACTATCCTACAGAGTTCATGAGTTACCACTAATGTCCTATCCATTGGTAAGAACTCTCTCAGTCAACATTACATACAGTCACAGAGAACTTTACTAGTGTAGCAAGGTCCACCATTTTAATGTGTTAAGTAAACACACCAGAGTACCAGGCATACATTGTAAATTTAAATGTGTACAGTAAATTTTAATAATAAATAAAACAGGAGCAATAAGTCTTCTTTAGCATGAGCCAACCATTGTTCTCTGTTATACACAGCATTACTAATAGGTAACACCCTGATATGGTGTGGCAACAACACTTATCAAATAAAACTACAATATGAAACGTGATAAAGCCCTCTGTAAACACACATACACACAGAGAAAAGAGAAACATTAGTTTCTGCGGTAACACTTTACTGTAGGGCAGGTTTCAGAAGGCTACATGACACCTACATAAGCCTTTCATGACAACTGACATAAACAGACATAAACATTTATAAACTCTTATAGGCGTCAGTTGTCATAAAGACTGCTTTTGTCAACTTTGATGTCAAGCTGACATAAGACCTATGTCAAGTGACATAGTTTTTGGTGACATTAATGACACTTTCTGGGGTGAAATGACATAGCACGTTATGACAACTGACTTTGATGTCAAGTTGACATAAGACCTATTATAAATAATTGTTAACATTTAAATACATAAAATCAAAGTCAGTATATTCTGATCCTGAAACAAAATGCTTACCGACAATAAAACCTAACATCCACACCGGAGAAGCAAACGAGAAAACCAACCTACACGCACACACTGGGTTTTCCGGTCCTAATTTAAAGGCTGTTTCTCATTATCACGGAGACCAATTGAAGGAAACGCTTGTTTGTAACTCTTAAAGAGACCACTCACCTAACCACACTATAACTTTAGGCTAAACAACAAACGTTATACAATACAAACCTAATACACAATCAGACAAGCATCAAACATACAGCTTAGTTTATGTAATACTAAACATATCAGAAGTGGGCTCTGCCACTACACTGCCACTACACTACATCAGAATAAAAGTAATTCAAAGAAATATGCTCAAATGTTTCTACTAAACTTTATTACCATTCTCCAAATCATTACTATGTTCTATAAATGATTAGAAATGAATGCTGTCTTTCAGAGATCTATTACTAGTTTAGGGTACTGTTTCCACCATTAGTGTTTGTTACATTTTGGCATAGTAGGCTACTCATGATGCATTAATATGGCTGTTTCTGGTTGTTACTATATTAGTTAATGTACCATTTCTTCCTTTAAACTTATTCAACAGTAACTACTTAACAAATGTATGTTCATTATTCATTCATTATTCATTTATACAGGATATTTTGATTCTAATATTTACCATGTTTGTTGATGATTTGCACTATGAGTATATTTAATGCAGTCTTTCTTGATCTGTTTCTAGTTGCCTACCGGAAGCAACAATCATTTCCCAGCGCTCTGCCTTGTAACATGCTATTGCCATTTCTAATTTTGGCATTGTCAATTATTCCACATTGCACACACTACTGTTTACCTACAGTAAGTACTGTTTTGCTCATCTTGTAAGTTTTGATCTTGGCCTAAGGTGATGGCACAATGCTTATTCCTAGAAGACTGTTTTATTTCACTGCAGTGGAGTAAAATGATTGCCTGGTCTTTAAGGTCACAGACAAGTCTTTTTAGAAATTCTTATTCATCTATCAATTCTCCATAGCCTCATCATCTTTTGATTTTCTAGATCATTACATTTTGAAGCATTCATCTCCTCTACTCTTCCTTTTAAGTATTACGAAATAGTTCAAAAAATCCATATTCAATATGTAGAGGTCAGCGATTCCATGTTGCTGAACTGGAATAATGAAATGCTCTGATGCATTATGCATGATGTATTATAAACTACCGCTAGACATTTTGGTCTCACTCACCAAAATAAACTCTCAACTCGTTTTCCCAACGATTGCTCATCAAATGTTTCTAGATATTAAACATATCTAGACATATCTATTAAACATATCTAGACAGATATATTGGACTTACATATATTTAGTGAGTCCAATATTGCAAAAAATGTTTTACATAACCTGTATCAGGTTTTAAGATATTGCATTATTACAAAATTTAATTTCACAGAGTTGATTGTGTCTTGTAAAAGTGCTTCATAGAGTAACTGACTCATTACCACTCACATCTGCTTCCTTATCCTAATGGCTTACAAATAAAAGGTTCTCTGTGCGGTCAGTAACACTGATTCTTTCTTTCTCACTGTTTGATTTTATATGAACTGTGTCAGTCAGGGCTCATATCACTCCACTACTTGCACTGCTAAGAGAAAGGAGCTCTTGGAATCAAAATCTGTAGACAAGGAAAAATAATTTTTTCTAGTTTCACATGCATAAACACACTGGAAAGAAGGGTAGTTGTCATAAAAAAGGGTGCAACAAGTAGTGTTGGGGTTTAAAACTGAGCTCCGATTACTGTCTGTGCTTTTGCATGTGTATTTCGCAGGGCATGTTCCTGCATTGCACCCAGTGTTCCCGGAATAGGTTCTGGATCCACCGTGACCCTGACCAGGATAAAGTGGTAACGGAAGGTGAATGAATGAATGAATTAATTAATTAATATAATATAATATATTAATTTATTAATTCATTCATTAATTCACCTTCAGTTACCACTTTATCTTGGTCAGGGTCGTGGTGGATCCAAAGGTATGTGTTTTATTATAATATTCCTGCATATCCTGCATATCCTGACACATCCCTACATATCCTGCAACATTGTTGAAGAAGGCCTCTTGAAGGTACAATGCAAAGTAAAAAACACTTAATAAGCAGTTCACTTACTAAAATTCACATTACTAAGGTAAAGATGGAAGTTAGAGAGAATCCAACATCTACTTAAGGGAACCCCCTCCATTTCATTTAGAATGTGTTTTAGTGATCCAGATCAGAGTGTTTTCCCTACATTCTTCACAAGAAGCCTGTCCACCTTCAGAACCTTAAGGGCACGTGAAGAAATGGAAAATACATTTGTGAAAGCCTTTTCAAGGTCCAAAGAAACACTTGAGAGGTCAAGCATTAAAAGTCTTCTGTGCTTTGTCATTGCGCTGACACTTTTTTAAACATACATTGCACATGCAGACAAAGTGCTATTCATGGATTTATGAATAAACCATGTCTATTGCTAACAGTGTGCTGATATGTATTACATCGCAAACAGCATTGAATAAAGGTGAAAAAGGAAAATGTTCTTACCACTATCATTCAGTTTTATATATTCTCATGATAAAAAGGCTATATTATAAATGGTACACACATGAGTTTACAATCTGTTGCTCTAACTGCATCTAGTATTCTGTTGTGTGGTGCTATACTCATCCACGTCCTGTTTCTACAATGTATTCCTATATTGCGCCATGCTGTGCTTTACATTGTGCCTCAGTGATACATACTACATTTACATTAAGATCCCGTTAAACACAGTGTGAAACTGCTGACCAGCAGACATACTGATGGGCAACTGACTCCAATGATGCATCTGCTATATATATTTATATAGTATATATACATCTACTATACTACTATATATACAGTGGGGTTCAAAAGTCTGAGACCACATTGAAAATCCACTATGAAAAACCATGTTTCACTGTTGTTTTGATACACTGTGGTATACATATCTCTTCTGTTTGTCTCCTTACATAAACCTTTCTGTTACTGCCATAAATCTCAATTTTGGATTCATCAGTAAATAGGACTTTTTTTCCAGTGGTCCACTATGAAATGCTGGAATGTCTTAGCCCATGCCAAGCATTTGGCCTTGTTTACCTTCCTGAGAAGTGGTTTAGAGACTTCTACTCGTCCTTTGAGACCACTACTAGCTAGCCTTCTTTTGATAGTACTTTTGCTGATTGGAGTCTCTCGTTCTTTATTCAGCACATTCTGTATCTGTGATGAAG
>JAOUQW010000004.1:16267315-16278802 GCA_028565825.1 Olivaichthys viedmensis
TCAGCCATGATACAGCGCCCCTGGAGCAGGGAGGGTTAAGGGCCTTGCTCAAGGGCCCAACAGGGGCAGCTTGGTGGAGCTGAGGTTTGAACCCACGACCTTCTGATCAGTAGCCCAGTGCCCTAACCACTGCACCACTGCCCATTAATTCCCCCTCTAATCCCAAGACACACAGTCAGACCCAATATTTCTAGTTCAATCTCTTGGTCTGAGGCAAGGGAATTTGACTATCCCTCCCTTCACTGTCTTTTCTCCGTAATTTCAGCAGTTCTCCTCTTTGTCACACTAGTAATGTTCTGCCACCTTTTGCAAACATTATTGCCTGTTCAACTGTGGTAGCTGTATGCATTTTCATTCATTTAGGGATGTACCCACTGCACTTTTTCTATTTACTACACGATACTGATGTCAGAGGTCTGATTATTTTGCTAATACCTGATACTGATTCGATACTGACATCCTCTTCGTAACCAAGCCAACTTTCTGCAAGTTGTACAATGGCAATGGCAACGTACTTTTAAGACAAGTTCAATCTTGTTTTCACATGCATGATCTGTGTCGTGTTAGTCAACATAACACGCGTTCACGGCATAAAATGCATCAGTAGATCGTATAGGAAAATATATCAAATCCGATCAGATACCCACACCGACTATTGACTATTGTCCTGCTTTTTGCCAGACTCGGGCTGGGGCAGAGTCAACAAAGAAACACTTAGAACGCCTTTGTTAAATCTCTAACAATGGCTTTTGGGAACCACTTGCAAAAGAGTCATGCACGTAACATACGTCCTTTGTCGAGTTGTTTGTTATTCACTAAGGATGATAATTTTTGCCTCCCCAATGCACCACTAATCCTTTTTCTGTATCGTTCTACCATCATATGTTCTTAATATATCTAGTACCTGTTCCTTGATGTAGTTCAGTGAAGGCATTGCCTAATAAACCTGCATTTGAGTGCATCAGGAAATCCTCCTTGGAGTGCCATGTTCTCTGGCACAGTCAAGCGGTTTCTTAACCTTCACTGTTGTTGTTAAGAATGCCAGGTTATTGAGGATGTCATTTAATCAAAAACAAAAGTGAATTGCTCCGGGTGAAAACAATTGAACTTTGTTTTATTCACGAAACAGGAAAAAAGCAAACTATGTGAACCTTTTTAGAAGTCCATGGACTATGGAGTAGGTTATAGTCCAATGTTCAGTGCTCCTGCTGTATCCTTGACAGCAGAGTTCTGTGTCTCCTCCTACAACAATAAACTTGATGTTGACCTGATTGCCTTTGTGTTTTTCTATTAGACACAGCGCTTAGGGAGAGCGTTGCCCCTGTACACTTTTGTGCACTGCTGTTGCATAACTGTTCTTGTCTGACGTGTTTTGTACGTTTTTATACGTGTTAAATCATGTGGCTTTATACCCACAGAAAGAGTCACTAATAAATATCTATCTAGGTCATTAAGGCAGTTGTACACCTTGTCTAAATCACTATCCTTCAATACTAGGCCAGCTTGTGTAATTTATTACACATTGCATGGACATAAAGCCACAGAATAAACTGCAGAGTTATTGCTAAATTGCATCAAAAAGCCATCTCCACTTACCCATTGATTTGACAATGATATAAAACTCCCAGTGTCATTAACTTATCTGTTGAAGTTCTACTTGGTTATGTGAATCCTGGCCCTAAGCCATGCTGCCATGACCACCACACAGCAAGAAGGTTTAAAAATTCTCCTGCATTGTGTCTGGGTAACATTTGTGCTGAGCACTCAGAGAGGCTGGGTCAGGCCAATGGAGCTCTTTAGACTTGCCTTGTGCCTCAATTGTTCCAGCTCTGATAAAAGACTTGGGAAGGTTTTTGCTGCTTCGGAAGTGGTGGAAAATGGCTGTGAAGTCTATAGGGATGTGGCCCCCTACTCAGCTATTTTGGGAGCTGTTTGTCTGTTGACTGTTTGATATTGAGGGAATGCTGGGTTTGTGAAGAGGCCTTCTGACTGGCATTCTCTTAGAACTGATTTGCCACTTTGTGATCATTACAAAATACTTTCATGCAGGTCAAGAGTCTTGCTCTTAACACTTTTAGACTTCTGACAAAAACAGGACCGGGTCGTTGTTGTACTTGTATCAGCTGCTTTAACTGGACCTTAGTATCTGGGAGTGACAGAATGAAACTCTAGCGTCCCCACAGAGCTTCATGTCCTTTGGTGATCTGCTTGTATGCTGAAATTGATATGCCATTCCATTAATGCCTCTAACCATCCACTGTTTTTTGTTTTATTTTTCATATTTTTTTTCTTTTCACTTTTCCTTTTTCCATTCGTGCAGTGGGACTTTGAAGAGACCACTCCACAATGGAGTTCACAGAACGGAGACCGGCAAATCATGGAGGCGTTCCCTCTGCAGGAATGGATGGTAGACCAAAAGTCAAAGTCTAACACGAGGTCAAGCTCTAGTGCCTGCTTCTGCAACAGTGCTGATCTGGAGGAGGGGATGGTTTCTGAGTCACCTGACACTAACTTGAGCCTTCCAGATTCTGTTAAATGATTCTGGATTCAACATTGTGATTTTTCAGCACAAAGAAATATTTAATCAGATATAAAGTGTAATAAAGGAAAGTAAACATAAACCTACTTTCATTATTTGTAACACATTTCCATATATCACGAGACAATGAGGGTTAGTCATGTTATTCATGACTAAAATTAGATGGATATAACTCTAAAAGAGATTTCCTCAGGGTACAATTTCACCACTTCCCTGTCAGTCACATGGATTGTAGTCAACCCCCCACATGCCACACCACTGACTAATGAGATGACACACAAAGCTAAAACATAGACAAATGGAGGGAGGTGTCACATAAACCATCCTAATAAAAACAAGATTCAGTGGGTCATTTCCTGTATTTTGATAATTGGACAGTTTTATCTAAGATGGACTGAAAAAGGCTCAGCAACCTCTGATAAGACCCAGACCAGACGGTTAGGGTTTTTTAGTTTTCTCCCTGGCCTTCCGCCTTGGCCATTCTTGTCCTGTGACATGGTGGCTTGGGTTTATTGTGCCCAAGTCAGTCTTGTCTAACAGATGAGTACCAAGGAGACTTCCTGAAAAGTCTGATAGTGGGACAATGTAGTGGTTAGAGGTTGTTCAACACATTCCCCTGTGGCAGTGAATTGAAGACACGCATCATGTGACAGATAAGGTACCAAATTGAAAGGGGCCGTAATTCAAACACAGCAGATCTGCAAACCGGCTGTCTACTTTCCATTAATGTCAGCTTGTATGCTTTTCAGGAACCTTTTGGCTCTTTTCAGCCCCCTTTTGAACAGGAGCTTCAGTAGGTCTGTAGGACCACCTCACAGGCTTGATGTGCTGCACCATCAGTGCTCCAAAACATACAATTGAACCTTGGGCTCTGAAGTAAAAGGTCTTCTACATTCTTCTCTGATGACCACTGCCTGCATGGGCTTCACTGAGCAACCTGACCGGTGGGGCTGGCGCATCTATCATTTTACCTTTTGAATCTTGAGGAAATAAAAACACTACCCATATAAACGTGTGAATTTTTATTATTATTTGCACAACAAACTGGGGGCAAGGAACGTCTCAAGCCACGGCTGTGAACGGTCTTGTTTTTATTTACTCTGAATGGGTAAGTGCTTCACTTCTAGCGCACCTGGAGCAACGTAGGCCTACCAAACGCTGACGTCATTGGTCGATATTTAATAAGCGGCACGGTATTATTGCTGCGCATCCAACGTCCTTCACAAATGGCTGGAATATACACAGAACGCGTAGTTCGAACTTGTTTGATGCTTGGTTTCGAGTGCCACAGGATTCTACTGCTCGTAGTTCGAAGAGCTGCGCAACGAGCTGGCGCCATTCGGACTGACACGCGCTTCCACTCGTAACTTGCGGCTCCGAATGAGCTCATTTCCCGTGCGTCACTTCCGGCAGCTTTGCGAAGCCAGTTCGAGGCGGTCGAAGACACGGTTTGTGTCGCGTGCGCTGTCAACATCCAGCTACAGACCGTTACCGGTCTAACGCCTCTGCCCGGACATTCGCGTGGCTCTGTAACGGCGCTGTTCTCTCCCAGAACGACGACAAGCCTCATCATGGCGTTAAGGTGATCCTCGGTCCAGGTGGTGCTGGGTATGTGTTTGAGTGCTTCACGCGCGCGCGCGCACACACACACACACACACGCGCATGTGTCAGGGACTTGTGTGTGTGTGTGTGTGTGTGTGTGTGTGACAGTATTAGCTGTTACGGCGGAAAGGGCTTCATGCATGTCTTTTACCGGTGTTTTTACCTTAAGCTATTTATTTACACCAACACACAGAGTTCCCAAGAGTCTCCCGCGTTCTTAGGATGTTTATTAACTTGGAGCGTATCTCGGTAACCTGCCGCTGATTTATGGTTAGCCGGCTAGCCATCTTGAATTAGCCATTAAGCTAGCTCAGAGCATTGTGCCTGGCTGAGAGTCAGCACTCGGTTATCACATAAAGAAGCATCGTCTCCATAGAGTGATAGATAGAGTGATAGATAGATGAGTGCTAGAGTGATAGATAGATAGATAGATGAGTGATAGATAGATGAGTGCTAGAGTGATAGATGAGTGATAGATAGATAGATGAGTGATAGAGTGATAGATAGATAGATAGATGAGTGTTAGATGAGTGATGGATAAATAGGAGAGTGATAGATAGATGAGTGATTGATAGATAGATAGATGAGTGATTGATAGATAGATAGATGAGTGATGGATAAATAGATAGATGAGTGATGGATAAATAGGAGAGTGATAGATAGATAGATGAGTGAGTGATGGATAGATGAGTGAGTGATGGATAGATGAGTGAGTGATGGATAGATGAGTGAGTGATGGATAGATGAGTGAGTGATAGATGAATGATAGATAGAAAGATGGATGAGTAATAGATTGATAGATAGATAGATGAGTGATAGATAGATAGATAGATAGATAGATGAGTGATAGATAGATAGATAGATGAGTGATAGATAGATAGATGAGTGATAGATAGATAGATGAGTGATAGATAGATAGATAGATAGATAGATGAGTGATAGATAGATAGATGAGTGATAGATAGATGAGTGTTAGATGAGTGATAGAGAGATAGATAGATGAGTGATAGATTGAGTGATAGATAGATAGATAGATGAGTGATAGATAGATGAGTGATAGAGAGATAGATAGATGAGTGTTAGATGAGTGATAGAGAGATAGATAGAGCGATAGATAGATGAGGGATGGATAGTGTGCGTTATCCGTTATCCGAGCTTAGCCGTGCTTAGCTTAGCTGCTTTGGCTAACTCGCTGATGAACCCGAGCATTACCGTAGTGCAGTGTGTGCCTGTGTTCCTCCTGGACTACGCCTACACTGCACATGTCAGTGCTATAACACATCAGGTTAACTCATCCAAGGCATGAGAGGCGAGTCGGGCAAGTGGGAGCAGAAAAAAGCAAAGCTAAATGAACTTCTCCACCTGCGCGTAAAGGCTGTAAAGGCGTCACTTCTTTTTGATCTTATCTGCGGATTTCAGATCATTGACTCGCACTGAGCTTGGCTATCTGATTGGATGAACACTGTTTAACCGTCCAGTCATTTGGGACATAAAGTGTCTACATGTGTCAGACTGGTGTTCCCCTCATGAAGTCGCCCTGCACTGCACGTTTCGTGCTTTTCCAACGCACACGACTCAACTGTGATTTGGTCAACACCTTTCACTTTTATTCGTGGTTCTGTGCTGCTTATTTAACAAGCCTAAGGAAGGAGTAATAACAAAGTAGGTGCTAAATATAGGTTAAACATTGTTTTAATCTTGGAAAGGAACCAAGAAGGCTGATTTTATTATAATGGTGTGCAATGTGCAACCACCACTGGCTCTTAGCTAGCTGTTCCAAAGTTCACAGCTTATTTTTTTTCTCCCAGTAATTCAACATGCATCAGCATCTTTGAGCCCAAAACCACAAATAACGGTTACATAATGTCGAGTGCAAGAAGATAAAGAAATCATTTATAGCTACAAGACATAGTAGTGTGTTTTCACAGATGTTCCTTCATTATCGGAAGTAACTAAAATGGTCGAATAGTGCATGTTAATAATGGAGAAAAGCAAACAAACAATATATCGGTTACAAAAATGTAGCATATTTTGCATCTCCCTTACTGAATGTGATCTAAATATTCTGTTCTAACTTGTTTGCCCACCCTCTCATAACTGCCTCCAACCTCTTCAGAATCCTCAGAACAGCTTTTGGATCGTCTTGGGTGTGATATTCCTGCACGTTCTCCCTGAAGTATCTGTTAAAACTCTGCCAGATGTCATTAACTGCCTTTTTTTTTTTTTTTTTTACATGAGGAATGCAAACGCTTGCACTCGGCTGGCTGTTCTTCAAACTTACACTGTGGCTGTTCATATACATTTATCAACTCTTGATATCTGACTAATCAATGGGAGACGCAATATATTCAGAGAATTACTATGCACACCCTGGTTCATACTTAAAATATACAATGTTCAAATGTTCATTGAAGGCTTTCATTGGCGCATATTATGATTTATTACCAGATGGCAATTCAATATTTAGATGATTTGTGGGAGGATAGTATCAGTTTTACCAGACTTTTTAACATGAATAGCAGGACGGAAGTGTCATGCTTTTTGTCGTCTTCTTCTTTTGCAAATCATCAACAGTCTACTGTACCCAGAAATCTCAAATGAATCTTTATTTCACATAGGAAAAAGGATGTGGTTTATAGATAAAAATGGTTCTGTTTATCCTGATGTTCCTGGTAGCAGAGTATGTTTAGAATAAAAGGATCAAAATCAGAACTTCCATCCAATACTGATGTTGCTCATATTTTCTCATGAGTAGTCCTGGCGTAGCAATCTCATGTCATATTCTGTCTGAGCATGAGTTGAAATATACTGGTTGCCTGTACAGCTATTTCTAGAATAATTGCGTAGATTAGTAAATGCAGTTATTAAGGACAATCAGGCCATTTCAGTGCAGCTTACTATTTGGAAATGCCTGCAATTTGTTAGGGTGGGCGTACCTGTGATTTTGTCATAACACGTTCAGGCAGAAGGCATCTGAGATTGGTCGGCGAACTCAAAACCTTCTTAACACAAATTTCTGTGACTTGTTTAGTTAACATAAGTGTCAGAGGAGCCAGATGCTCAATTGTGATACTGTTGAAATTTACGAAACAGGATGCAGTAACCATTTTTTTGCAATTTCAAATTTTTGAGGCTGTATCAAGAAACGTAGAGTGCTTTTGGGATACATTTGGTATTTGTCTGGACAAATTGTGTTTCAGATGGCAAACAATATTTAAATGTTATAGGCTGAGTTTCCCAAAATCATCACATCACAAAGATCATCATTAAATTGTAGAGCAAGCTGCACATTAAACACTCTCTCTGCCAGTTAAGATGATCTTTTCAATGCTTTTGGGAAACTGGGCCCTGATCCTTTCCTCCAAGCCCGACGCCAGAGGCCTTTACATTTTAGCTCTGTAGTTTACCCTGAACCTTCTGCACCCTTTTTTTCTGAGTTTGGGTAACTTGAACTACTTGGAAACTTTAAAGGTCGCCAGAGATGTGTGTCCCCGGGTGCTTTAAGGCGGTGCCGAGGTTAACTTTCGCGGACTTGGTCTAAGACGTTAGCTTATGACAGAAAGTCTGCCAATGTTGTCTCATAACAGGGATGTGAAATGTCCTGACATGGCGCAAGTCCCTTGAGCAACGTCTGGAGTGTTTGCCTTGAACGGCCAAGGCGGGAGTCCAAAATCTGTGCCTTTCTAGTCCTCGGTATGCGGTTTACCTCCAACAAGTCCAAGATAAACCAAGGATCATGCAATGAAGTGCCATGGATTAAAAATAGCAACAAACGTGAAATGTGGGACTACGGTGCGAACCAGAAACCAGTTTAAAGCCCAAAGTGCGACTTCGAATCTGAACTCTTTAAGAAAAAAGAAGCAAATGCCCATAGAGGCCCATAGATCTGCCCAGGTTTCTTGCAACTTTTTAAACGTTGTACTTTTAGAAACAGTTAATAGGTTGACAGCAATAGGAGGGGCATCTTCCATGTGAGCGCTCTAGACGATTGTTTTATTCATTATATATATTTGATTTATTTCTATATTATTTTCATATATAATTGTCATTCATTTCACTTCAGTTCATATGTTAGTCTAACAGCTCATTTAGTTTTATTAGGCTGTGTATTTTTTTCTGTAATTGTTTTCTATAATTCACCTTTTTATAGCTGTCGAGAACTACACCTTTAGAAACAGTCCTCTGTGCTGTGCTCAGTACATCAAGCAGAGAAACTCTCAAAACGTGTCAAGGTTATTTAAAACTGTATGTCTTAGTGGTTGATCAGCAGTTTTTCCTCCTGCTTGCATCTCCCATGCTGCTGATGATCCAAGAGCATGCGGCCTGCCTTCGGGCTGCATTTGGTATTTGATCCTACCAGAGGAGCTCTCTGTTCCTTGCGTGACAGACATGCTTTCGTGCAACATGCTTTCTCTTCACAACAGCTCACTCTCTCTCTCTAGCTATGCTTTTGGTCCCTTCAGGTTAATGGGCCACCAACATGCCCACCAGTTATAAACAGTAGTGTAGTCTGTTGGGAGAGAGTAGAAGATTTGGTCCATGAAGGATTTAATGGGGCTGAATGCGTTGTAAGGCACAGAACACACCATTAAATGGTAAGTAGTGTTTAGTTTGATTTTAGCTTCTCTTCATTCTCTTTCGTTCTTTTTACTGGCCTGACATAAGTCCTAGTTCTAATACACAATGGAATCCAATACCATTCGGGTTAAGCGCATGTGTTTACCCAGAATGAATTGTAGTAATAAAGCTAGGTGGATGGACCTATAAGAACTGGTGAAGTCTTTTGGATAAGTGGCAAAATGTCTTTAACGTTATACCACAAGTCCAGTCGCCAAGACCTACTGACAATGTGTATACTCCGAAATGCTTGGATGTGCATCACCCAAGCAGTATTGGTAGCACCTGGACTTTATATTAAGGGATTGTGTGGTAGCCTGTTGGTGGTGTTTGAGTTAAAATTTCCCAGAGTAGTCTCTCAAGCCAGACCTTTAGCTTTCGCTAGTGAGTCTGGTATGTTTCGTCACTAAACGTGGCCAAGAACCGCCTAAAATCTCCTGGGAAAGTAGGCATTACAACCACAGACTTTTTCTGGACCCCGTCTACAAACTAGCAAGATTATCGTTTACTCACCACTAATTTCTTCAAACAAAACTCTAAAATAACTTTTAAAGACATGATGCAGTGAACTTTTCGTAATCCAGCAACTAGATTTTGCTCCCAAAAGCTCCTCGAGTCATGGTGTTCAAAAGTTTGTTTTCCCATCGGAAACCGGATACACGGACAGCCTTCAAGATTCTAAAGCTTGTGACCAGAAAAGTGTACAAAAAGTCAAGACACGTGGGCCGTGGGTAGAGTGTCGAAGCTGAGACTATTCCCGGAGAAACAATGAATCTTTGCCCCCCCTGTTCCTTCGGCCACCTAAACACTTGTTGGTACATTTTAAACCTGTTACTGAGCAGCACAATCTGATTTTAAAAGCTTTGTGTGGATTGTGCTCCACAGCAAAAATGAGACAAACAAAGTCTCTGCCAAAACCTCATCCAATTCTAAATTACAGAAAAAGGTAGAATCTTTAGCACTTGCCTTTTTTTTTGGCTTAATGAAACTTAGTTTTATCAGAAAGGTTGCTCAGCGTTTTATTTGTGTTCCTCAGTTTGGTAAGATCTTTCATTTTCAGTGTTTTCTGATGTTATGACAATGTAGGCATGTGTGCGCAGCTTTTGAGGCTGTTTTCACAATTGTGCTGCAAAAAAAAAAAAGAATTCTCCCTGCTGCATGTCATTAAGTGAAAGGCCTGTTGTGGGAATTTTTTTTTTTTTCCCTGCATGCAAAAAATACCACAAAAGAAATCCTGAAATAATACAGTATTCAACATTAAATAAACCCTGATAATCATGGTGGTATTGTTTAAATTACCTGCATGTAAATAATATTAGTGCTTTTGTAAAGTTAATTGAATTCCTAAATCTGAAATTCTGAGTTCTGAATTTGAAATTTAACAAGTAATTGTCTAACAATTAATTATTTCAAGTTATAAAAGATCTATGGGCTAAGGGTACTCTTAAACTTCTTAAACATACCTCTGGTAATAAGGATCATAATAAAATTATTGTGCTGAAAGGCAAAATGGGAATGAATGTAATTTCTTACTAATAACGCACACAACGAAGAACAGATTTGGGATGGTAGGCCATTTCCAGCAGTGAGGCTGAAACACAGCTCCATGCCACTGCTGCCCTAAACAAAAGGCCTTGTTCTAATGTACTCTGATTAGCAGAGGAAGTGATAAAGAAAGCTCATTGAGCCTAGAGCAGCCTTGCAACAAAACACTCGCTCCTCCGAAAGCTTCCACGAATTATTAGGGGCCGTCATTAGGTCATTGCTTATTATTAACAATTGTGATGCCGCTGTCTGCAGTGAGAGGTGGGGTGTCCTTTTACTGGAACATGGAGACAGGGTTCACTGCTTTCTGCTTAGATCTGCAGAATGCATGTCTAGCCTGTGATCAAACAACCTGCCTAGTCCTTCCATTCTTTGTGCTAAATGTCGTTTCCTGAACTGATTAGGTGTATTGTAAGGCTCCTCTTTTTGTCTGGAAACTGAAAACGAGGCTGTCAAACTGCTGAACCTGCCTCTGTTTAAATGCTGAGAGGGATGTTGCATGGATGTGTAAGCTCTTTTGAAACTGCCTTGCATTTTTGCTCTTGGACTGGTGTCTAACTTTCTAAATTGACCAAAGTGGTTCTTATCTTTAACAACTGTTCACATGATCTTAAACAGCTGCTTGCTCTTGCAATAGCTCTAAATTCGAACAGTTTTTGCACTGATACGGTCCCGGGGCCTAATCTTGAACCGATTTTTTTGCTGTGGGATTCTGGGATTTCACTTAAATTTCAATTACCTCCAAAATGAAAGGTAATTCCCCTAATGTGTGCATTATACCTCCACGTTAGGCATAGCTCAGCTTTATTTGAGGTTCCATTTATATTTCAGCCACAGAATCTTCTCATCTAGTAGTGGTTAGAGTTGAATGCTCTCTATTCTCTTATTGATGAGGAGTTTAGGTCTGCTATTTGGTTTAACCCTCATGCCTCTGGCACACATGAATGGAGACAAATTGCGGTTTGGGTCATTGCCTGGCAATACCCAGACGGCTAATCAGGTAAAGTCAGACAATGCAGTGTGAACCTAGGAGTTAGCACTAGGTTTTTATTTTTTATATATATAAATACATGTGTGTGTGTGTATATGTATGTGTATATATATGTATATGTGTGTGTATGTGTGTGTGTGTGTGTGTGTGTGTGTGTGTGTGTGTGTGTCTCTCCCTCTGTGTGTGTGTGTG
>JAOUQW010000004.1:16278902-16290157 GCA_028565825.1 Olivaichthys viedmensis
TTGGTGGTTCCAAACTTCTTCCATTTGAGAATGATGGAGGCTACCGTGCTCTTGGGCACTTTCAATGCTGCAGAAATATTCTTGCAATTGCTAACGCACCACCACAAATTCTTCCTTCTGGAAAAGTAGTCCCATCTCCAATATATCAAATTATACAGATTTAGAGCTTAATTTACAAATGCCTTTGACCTGAAAAATTTATGAAAGTGTTTTGCGAAAATACATATTTGGCATTAGACTTTTATTGACTGTCCAAACAACTTAGACTTAGACTTCCATTATTAGTGAGTTTCAAGTAAATAGGTTTTCTGTTCTCAATACAGGGAAACATGTCAAACTTATTATCCGTGATAACCCCCATACGCTACAGATAAAAGTTAGGTCGAAACTATGCTGAAGTACTCCTTTAGTCTACACTGGCACCAAATTGATAAAATGCTTAATTCAGGACCCTAAACACTTGTGTAAAAGCTGTGTCCATGCCACAGGAGCTGAGTGGGTACAGTCTGTGTCGCTGGAAGCTGGCATTGGTGGCAGTGGGTGTGCTGTGTACAGGCGGGTTCCTGCTGCTGCTGCTTTACTGGTTGCCTGAGTGGTGTGTGAAGGCCACCTGTACCCGTACCACCATCCGCGAGGCCCAGGTGGTACTGCTCCAGAGCACTGTACGTACTGCATTCTTTTTGTTCTTTCTCTTCCTCCTCTTCTTTGTGCTCCTCCTCCTCCTTCTTTGTGCTCTTCTTCAAGCTCCTTATCCTCCTCATCTTCTTCTTCCTCTTATTCAAGCTTCTCCTCCACCTCTTCTTCTACAATAATACTACTACTTCAATAATTTCTCTGTACTGTATGTCTGCAAGTCTGTGTGATAAGTTTCTGGAACCAAGTAGAGACACTTCCTGCTCAGCCAGTGGCATTAAGTGTACCATCAGAATAGATGTGAATAAGTGGCTCCATTTTAACATGGAGGGAAAAGTAACTCTTAAACTCTGCAGTTCTGACTTGCCTATGCAAATAGGTGTATCCTCCACAATAAGTGGCACGTGTTGTTGTGTTTTTGACTGTGTTTGTGTGCGCATGCTCCAGGACGAGTTTAAGCGTTGGTTCCTGGCTAAGGTGCGTGTGATGCTGGCCCCGGGAAAGGACCCTTACAGCAGCTTGGACTCGCAGAGCACCACCCACATGGCCAATGGCCACATTCTCCACCCCTCCGACACCTCGGCTGAAGGCTTCATCAGGAAATACGCCGAGTACCAGCCTGTACAGGTACACACACTTGCCACCTTTTGCACAAAGATACACATCCCAACTCTTGTGACTTGTTATGGAAATACTAGTGAAAACACCTAAATAACACATGCAGTCTGACTAAGGTGTATTACAAGTAAGCATAATAGCAGTCTGTGTCCCCACCAGGTCTTTGCTAATGACTAATTGGTCCAAGGGCTGTAAGACCCATTTTGCTCCAGTACGTTGCTGAGTCACTGCTGAATTTGGGATTTCTGTGCTTTTTATTTATTTTTTCCCCTTATTTTCCCTCCCATCAGATCCGCTATTTTACACTCCATAGCACGAAGTACTACTGGAACGACGCTGTCCAAAACTATGAAGTGTTAACGTAAGCAGCCTCCTTTTAAAGTCTGTGGTTCTACGCTTGGTGATCTATAACATGATGAATATACTGTAGTGGTGAATTGTGCTATTTGGCCTGTGTTAATGCTGCTGTGTCATGCAGGGGTTTGGAGGATCTGGAGCCTAGGTGTTCCAGCATCCACTCGGAGCATAGCGGCGGCCTCAGCCGAGACCAGCAAGAGTGCAGGTACTAGCCTAATGCTGACAGCAATGACTCCCTAAATAATATATAATCATACTGCTTAAATGACTCTACGTACTCCCCTACTAAGGAAGTTTTCTTTATTAAATTTGATTAATTCATTAAAATCGACTGCGGTATTGCTGAGCTTAGCTAATAGTAGCTAATTGACTAATATTAGATATCAGTGTTTATTGACTCTGGTGCGTTAAATGATAAGCTCCACATTCATATGTTTTATTCACACTGTCTATGTGGTTGTATACTGTGTTTAACTATTTTGTTCCTAAATTGGCTGAATAATTGTGATGAATAATCATAATTTTAAAATTGACCAAAATAATTGTGATTATCATTTAGGCCATTATTATGCAGCCCTACCCCCTACTATTGTGAGCAACACACCTGACTAGTGGGGCCCTACTAAATTTTAGTCAACACACTTTTCCACCCGATATCAGGTTTTCTCAACTCCAGTCTTGGAGGCCCACTGCCCAGCAGAGTTTCAAGTGAGAAACCCTGCCCTATATGATCAAACCAGTTCAAAATGAGACCAGTGAAGACCAGTTTTCTTAGAGGGTGACATATTTTCATAATGTGCAGAAGACACAACATTCTGCTGGTAGTAGGCTATAGAGAACGTCCACTTCCTTGGTTTGTATGGAAAGAGAAAAACAGTCAGACTCAATAAAGATTACAAGGTCAACACATTGCCCATTAGTCAGTGTCCTCTATGAGACGAGCATATCATCAACCTAATGTTGGTGCACAAGTCTCGGCTCTGTCCTTTTAATGAAATGGAGATTTTGGCAAACATGGGTAGATCGCCCAACATGTACAACCGAGACCTGCCTCATATCAAGAAGAGTGTGTGCGCCCTCAGGTGGCTAAATTCTGCACTTGTGTGCGTGTGTGAAAGCATGCGGCTTCAGAGCAACATTCTATAAACAGTAAATGGAATATAATTCGCTCTTTGTCTTTTGCAGGAGACTATTTTTTGGAGTGAATGAAATTGCTGTGAAAGTGCCTTCCCTTTTCAAGCTGCTAATCAAGGAGGTATGACAGTCATGTTCTGTTCTAACAGCCAAGTTTAATATTTGATCTAAAACAACATGTACTTTCGCCCATGTAATGTATTTCATCAACCTCTCATTTTTACGAGTTTACACCATAGAAATGGTCCTCAAAAGTAATGGGTCAGGTGACATTGGTCAGTAACCACACCAAGGGGTGGTTTATTTATTTATTTAATCCAGCCTTCCTTTATTTATTTATTTATTTATTTATTTATTTTTGTCTGAACAGAATGCTTTTAAAAGTTGAGGAAAAAGTTAAACAAATTTCGTGGGAAATTTCGGCCTCTCTGGTAGAAAAATGCTTATGCAAGCTACTTGCGGAAGAACATTTTCATAACGTTTGTCGTGCTGCACCCTTCTCCCCCGCTGCGAGAAGCAAGTCAATACACGTTCAGAGAGAATTCAGGCCTGTGTCCAAAACCACATAATATGTACTAAGTAGTATGGCTAAATGACTCTGTACTGTAGTATACTGTTTGGGACGCAACCCAAGTATTTGTGACTTGGGATATAATTATCTGCTGTCGTTATCGTCATCGGCTCAGTGTTGAGAGAATAAAAAACTTTATTGTGCACATCATTGTAACTGTCACATTTACTGAGTATTAGGTGAACAAGCAAAACCTCTTACTTTCGACAAGAGATAGTCCGCTATTTTTAGGTAGCTAAAATACAGGGTGGAGAGAACTTCCGTCTGGTTGCTTCCGATGTGGTTGTGTTTTTTTTGTTTTTGTTTTTTACCCGATCTGTGTTCTACATGTATTTTGTTATCTGATCTGTGTATTTTGTAATCCGATCTCATTTGTGTTTTGTGTCAAACACCTCTTGTTAGCCACTAACCGGATATAGTTACTCTGTTAGCTAAAACACAGAGCAGAAGCTGAAAGACCCAGCTCAGTTAATGTAATGCACACACCCAGGGCGAGCAGAAGTCTCTAACAACTTGCTTTAGCCCAATATAACAGAGTTTAAAGTACAAAAATACACAAGCACACCAAACGCAACTAGTTATCCACTAGCCTCTCTTTATCTAAAACAACTGGGTAACAATACAAATTTCACACCAGGATAAATCGGCTGACCATCGTCCATTAGCTAGCCACAAAATTGGAGAACAAATTAAATGCCTTACCTGTTCAGAAAGAAAAAAGCTAAACCTCTATCACTCCTGAATCCGTCCTCCTCTTATAGTATTAGATTGGACTCTCTGACTCTCTCGCTACCCTGATTTACTTCTTTGGTGCCTAAGGTAGGATGTGATGACGTTTGATGTAGCTGAGCTGGCATATGACAAGTGTACAAAACTCCCGCCAAATCCAACCCGACACCCCTGACACAGCTCTGACTGTGAATTACTATTACAGGATTTCCAAGGTGACTCGCATGGCGAACACCATGTTTTAAAGTATTTCTTCCCTGACTCAGTAATGATGATTTTATTTTTTATATTTATAACAAACAACAAAAATCCTACCCATTAGCTTTAAGCAGAACCTAGTTTCTACATAATTATGTTGTTATGGTTACAGTGTGTGCATCTCACAGACCACTTTTTCCATATCA
The DNA here is from genome assembly GCA_028565825.1 of Olivaichthys viedmensis. Taxonomy (NCBI): domain Eukaryota; kingdom Metazoa; phylum Chordata; class Actinopteri; order Siluriformes; family Diplomystidae; genus Olivaichthys; species Olivaichthys viedmensis. The sequence goes on from JAOUQW010000004.1 coordinate 16,283,349, forward strand.
GCAAAAAAAGTTGTCCAGGTAGAGTTTTTTTCTATTTAAAAAAATGCTGAGTGAATATTGCATTCATCAATTTGTTCTCTGTCTTTATTCTCCCTCTCTTTCTTATATTCCTTGAATTTACCTACTATTTAACCTACACATTCAAACACTGTCTCTTTCTTCATCTCAGGTCATCAACCCCTTTTACATCTTCCAGCTCTTCAGTGTTATCCTGTGGTGTGCCGACGAATATTACTACTACGCTATGGCTATAATGTTAATGTCGGTCATATCAATAGCTACCTCTCTCTACACCATCAAAAAGGTGAGTAGGCCATTTTATCCTCTCTTGCCCAATCATGCTACTGTATATGCTATGGGGAAAAGCTGTCCAGTCAAACAATGAGGGACATAATTTGTCTGAATCCCAAGGGCAGAAGTTTAAGTGGGTGAACAGCTGCTTGAAATTTCAGAACTTCCCAGAATTTCTGGTCGCATTTTGAGAAACTCGGGCATATTCGCTGTATGTTATACATGTATCTGTGTGTCTGAGCTTCTGTTGCCTGAGTAGTACAGGAAGTTTATATTTGTCTAAATCTTGTTGTTCTTGTAGCAATATGTCACGTTACATGACATGGTGGCTACCCACAGTATTGTTCGCGTATCGGTCTGCAGAGCCAATAATGGTAAGTTTCAAGGTCCATCTTTAAATCCTTCTGTTCCTTAAAATGTGTTCCTGATAAAACTAGACAGTGAAGACCGTTGTTGTATTTAAAGCGTGTCTGTGTGTGTACGTGTCTGTGTAGCTGGATTACCTGTCTTAGGGTGGCTGGCTCACTGGCCTCTGCCATGATGTGTCAGCTCTCAATCTGATGTGCACAGGATTGTGGGTAATAAGGAAACTGAGTCTGGAATTCTAACACACTTCTTCCCCCTGCTCTCCAATTCTTTTCTTCTATCTGCCCCTTATTTGTCCCAATACAGAGATTGAAGAAGCATTGTCTACAGACCTAGTCCCAGGTGACGTCATGGTCATCCCCAGCAATGGAACCATCATGCCCTGTGATGCAGTGCTGATTAGTGGAACTTGTATCGTCAACGAGAGCATGCTTACAGGTTACTGGCCACATCTTTTCATGATATCTGCCTTTGTGATGCTGATTGGCTCAAGAACTTGATCATCTATTTAATATTAGTGCTGATTCACTTGTGTCAAAGTCCATCAGACTTTATATTTACAGTTCTCTCCAGAATTATTGGCACCTTTTGTAAAAATGAGCAAAAATGATTGTATTAAATCAAAATTACATACAATAATTCAGATTTGACACTCAAACAATAGGAGAAACTACATACCTTTGCTCTAACAAACATAATTCTGATAGGAATGATATTTTCTCTCAAACATATGTAGTGCAATTATTGACACCCCTAAGGAATATTTAAAATAAATAAAAACAAATTGGCATCCTCGAAAAAATACATTACTTGTAAATTGCTCTCAGTCCTCAGGAACTCTGTTGTCTTTGACCATTCCCTGTTTTCCTGGGATATAAATACGAGGTTGCACACATGTAAAACACCTTTGTTATGCATCACCATGTGGAGCTTTCATCAAAAAAAGAGACATTGTTGTTGACCTGCACAAGTCGGGTAACAGATATAAAAAAAAAATGTTTTTAATACATACACAGTTAAAAATACCGTTAAACACAACAATGACCATGATTTAAAAAATAAAATAAAATAAAAAGGTTCAAAATTCTAAAATAGTTTGCCAGAAATTGTACCAATGAGCATACTGCATACTACTGATCTTTTCAACAAGTGAGCGCAAACAAACATCCAAATCAACACAGAAACGGTTAAAGAAACATAAAAAAAGTGTTTTGTCTCAGTCTCTGGATTTGAACCTGTGGTTTAAATTAAAGAGTGCAGTCCACATGCACAAACCCAAGAATATAAAGCAGCTTAAAATGTTGTGCATGAAGGAGTGCTCAAACATTACATGAAGAGACTCTGTGCTGTTATTCTCTCCAAATATTAATAGGAAGGGTGCCGATAATTTTGAAAACAGGGTTTTGCAGAAAAGTTTGCACTCAAGAAAATCTTTTGTGTTTGGAAAAATATGGTGTTCAAATAAAACTATATAACATCCTCATACATGTAAGCTCATAATATCACTCATTGCATGTGTTGTTCAATGTTGGTTGTTTTCATAAAGGATGCCAATAATTTTGCACTGTATATTTGCTCTTTTCTGATCAGAGTATTTCGACAAACCCCAGTCCACTTAACCACGATGTCGCTGACACAAACAATGCCGTTAAATTTTTTACATTTAATTTTATCTAAGTTATTACTTTAAATTTTAGTTTAGTTTATCCCCTTGAACATGTTTCTTTACGGACACAGCAATAGACATTTAGACCACATAAAAACAGCACATCAAAAATCTACATTTTATGTGTAGGAACAGTGCCTAACTACATAAGGAAAGTAAGCAAAGAGAAAAAGGTTCAAATATCAGTCATTGCATGTGTTAAACATATGGGGATGCTGTATAATGTTATTTTAACACAACATTTTTCCAAACATGAGGAAAAAAATGTGCTTCTTAAGAACTTTTAAAAACACTATCGGAAGCCCCACAACTGACATTTGGTGAAGCCTCCCCTGGAGACAATGACAGCTCTGATGGTACGTGCACACTAAACACGAATTCCCCATGCTAAAATAAAATAAAATGGTTAATTCAAGCTATCTTTGTTTTAGAGCCAAATTAAGTGATTACTTTAATAAAAATAATTTATTGCATGCAGTGTGCACGTCAAGTGGCGAGTACAAGGCGTGAGAAGTGGAGGGCGATATCCTCTCTGCGTGCAGTGTGCACGTACCGTGAGCCTCTTCCTGTAATGTCCAACAAGGTTGAAGACACTTGTAGAGGGATCTTGGACCACTCCTTGGTGCAGAACATTTGAACCTCCTTTAATATTTCTGAAGTTCTGTAACTGATCTTTGGGTTCTTCTTTGCCTCCCTCACCATCCTCCTCACTTTACGGGGGCAGTATGCTCATGCGGCCCCTTCCTGGCAAATTTTCAACTGTTCCAAACTTTTGAAACTTTTTATTATGTTGCTGATTATGCTTAAAGGTATTTTTAAATGCTTTTGTTTTTTTTGTACCCATTATCTGAGTTGCAAGTCCAAAACATCTGTCTCTTTTGTGTTGAAAGCTCTTTGGTTTTCTCCATGGTGATAGATGACAAATGGATTATAAACCTCATATTTATACCCAGGGAAATGGGACATGGTCAAAGGAAAAAGTCCTGGAGACTGAGAGCAATAACAAAAGCTAGAATCTTTTCATGGATGAATTTATTTTAAATATTCATTAAGGGTGTCAATAATTTTGCCTCATATGTTTTTGAGAAAAAAAATCTATTATTTACAAAAAACGTTTTCATGCGATTTGTTTTTGTTAAACAAAAGATAAGTAGTTTCTCCAATAGTTTGTGGGGGAAACTTTAATTATTATGCGTAACGTTTTTATAAATGTTTTGCCCATTCTCTTGAAGGGTGCCAATAATTCACTTATTGCCAATAATTCACAGGGCAATACTATTAAGAAGAATTGCGAATATTGAAGTTTGATGATCCTGTGAAGAATAATAGTTTTATCCTTGTGCACTTCTTTTTTGGACCCGCTCTCTTTCTCACACTCTCCCTCTCTTTTGTACCCTAGGTGAGAGTGTGCCCGTCACTAAGACTAACCTTCCCAACCCATCCCAGGGCGACAAGGGATCAGAGGGTGACGAAGTGTACAGTATGGATGAACATAAGAGACACACACTGTTCTGCGGCACCAATGTCATCCAGACCCGCTTCTACTCAGGAGAACTGGTTAAAGCTGTGGTGGTCAGGACCGGTAAGTGGCTACAGAAACAAACTGTGTTTGTCATTAAAGTATCTCTGGTTTACAAACTCGGTGTGGTGTGTGTGTGTGTTGATATCATGGTGGATAGAAATATTTGACAGTTTTGACTTTGTGGCGACATTTGGCTGGTCCACGCGAGCAAAACTTATTTATTTATTTACAAAAACGTTTATTTAAAAAAAAACTAAAAGAGCCAAAATATTTCCTTTTGGTTTCTGAGGTTAGGGGTAAGTGTAGCATAGCATTAATTAGCTACAGTTATCATTATGTCAATGGAAGGTCCTCAAAAGGGTAGTAAGACGTGTGTGTGTGTGTGTGTGTGTGTGTGTGTGTGTGTGTGTGTGTGTGCACGCGAATATTGAGCAAGCATTTATCTTTGAAACATTATGACCAGTCATGCATTTTGTTTTTTGTTTTTTTAAGTTTGATTCAGTTAATCTTCCATAATCAATGTAAAACTGATCAGTGACAAAATGCTTTTAAGCTTATACCACGAGTCCAGGTGCCGTTACTTATTACTAGAAATGGATGACCTGAAAACCTTCATAGACAATCAATGCAAGATTGTCTTATTGTGTTGTAATGTGTCTAAAGGCAGGTAAGTGATTGTTGCAACACATTTACATTCGTTTAACTAAAAATGACAACTTGGCTATTTTGTGACATTCACCAGTATGCGATGTGACAGTCCCACACAGTCAAGTCGCACAAGAAGTCCCCATCTCCTTGATTTTCTGCATCCAAAGTCACAGTGAGCGCAAGCAACCTCCTCATCACCATAGTTAAACAAATCTATCTTTATTCTTAATCTTTATTATTAATGATAATAAATCTAATCTAGATAACAAGCTAGGGTATCTAGTTAGCCAATAGCTGATTGTAAGAGCGTCATGGTTATAGTGTGTGTGTTGCGTGAGCCGCTTTTTTTTCATATCACCACAAAAAGCGCGCCGACCAGTGCTTTTTTTTTTTTTTTTGGGGGGGGGAAAAACCAGCTTGTGTGAAAGCAGCCTTAGATTGAAGCAGTATTCAATCCAAGCATATAGCCGAGTCGTTGAGGATTAAGGGCTTTGCAGTGAATCAAGGCTTAGCAGTGGTTCTCTGGCAGTCATGGGATTTTAACTTGGAACCATCCAGCCATTAGTGCAGACTCTTAAGCACTGAGCTACTGCTGCTACTGACAACTGCGCTACTGCTGCTACTGTTTGATTATCAGAGGCTACTCTAGCAAATAGGTTGTAGCTCAGTGGTTATTTAAACAATAATCCCTGAAGCTGTATGCATGCTCACTTACACCACATGTTTTCTTCATTCCAGGGTTCAGTACAGCCAAGGGACAGCTGATTCGGTGCATCTTGTACCCTAAGCCAACAGATTTTAAGCTGTACAGAGATGCCTACCTGTTCCTGCTCTGTCTGGTGGGAGTGGCTGGCATCGGCTTTGTCTACTCGGTCGTACTGAGCATAATAAATCAGGTAGTACCTTATTCCACATGATCTCTAAAAGATAATTTTGTTGTTGTTTGCAGCCATTGTCACCATAGAAATAAACTGCAAAAGCATAAAAAGACCTTAAAGGGTTAATTTTCTGCTAGATTTCTGCTAGTCCCTGCCCTTTTTGCAGAATTTATAAATGCTTGTTAGGGGATGGATCTCAAATGTGTCTACGGAGGTTGGACATGGTATGTGACGAGTGCAGAGAGGTGGGAGGGAGGGATTAATGTTAACGCTTACATTACAAACATGAATGTTGTCACATCTCATTGATGTATGTCCTGAAATAAAAGCTACTTTTACTTTTATTTTTTTCAAATTGTAATGGTGACTTGAGTGTAACACTGATGTACGAGCTCTGAGAGAAGTGCTTGGCACACATTCAAGTTGGCAGTATTGGTGTGTCCCCGCTTTCTGAATACCATAATATAAAGCACATTTTACACCAGAAGTGACGCAGCAGGAACAGCAAGCTGTAACTGCTAATGTAGGAGAAGCGTGGAACTTTTAGTTCTGTGCTTTCTTGCCATGTATTCTCCATTTACCATTAAGAAAATTTAAAAAAACATAAAAATGCTTGTATTGACTGTCAGATTACTATAAATAGGTGAGTCGTCATAAAATGGTGAATTTTACAAACTTGTATGATTTTTGTGAGGTACAAAAATAGCACATACTTCAACTCAAGATTCCTGCACCCATAGGTTCCTGCTAAAACCATTGTCATTGAGTCACTGGACATCATCACCATCACGGTGCCACCCGCGCTGCCTGCGGCCATGACAGCGGGCATTGTGTACGCACAGCGACGTCTCAAGAGACTTGGCATCTTCTGCATCAGCCCACAGAGAATCAACATCTGTGGCCAACTCAACCTAATCTGCTTCGACAAGGTAGAATTGCCCAATATACCAGACACAACAGGGTATGGAGTTGTTAGTAGTCCGAGAGTCCAAGAGAGCGTAATTGGCCATGCTCTCTGGGTGGGAGGGATGGCGATACGTTCTCTCCCCTGTTGATCAGAGCGACACTAGCCAATCATGGGCGTCTGCTAGCTCGTGCGTGCGGAGGGGGGCAGTCAGCGCTGTCCTCAGAGTGCGTTCGGCTGCCCTGTGACGTTGCATGAGCAGCAGTTCGTAAAGATGCGGTGGTGGGCTATATGTGTCTCGGAGGAAGCACGTGTCAGTTTTCGCCCTCCCCGATTGGTAGCTGCCGTGCGATAGGGGGGAATTGGCTGGTGGGCGGGAATTGGCGACAACTAAAGCTTTGGGAGTAAATGGGAGAAAAACAAACAAAAAAAAATAAAATACCTGACCCCGTTGTGTTTCATGGTGGGGGTTTTTTTTTGGGGGGGGGGGGGTTCATTAGTTTGGGGGGAAAATTTTGTTAACTAAAAAATGTC
>JAOUQW010000004.1:16307472-16317687 GCA_028565825.1 Olivaichthys viedmensis
ATTACAGTAGTCCAATCTAGAGGTAATAAAAGCATGAACTAGTTTTTCTGCATCATGTAACGACATTATATTTCTTAATTTAGCAATGTTTCTGAGATGAAAAAAGGCTGTCCTAGTAATATTATCTACATAGCTTTAATCACACTCAGGTCTTTCACTGCTGCACAACATTTACAATCATGTTTAACACTGTTGTGTAACCTTGACTGAAAGGACCACTGCTCATGTGAGTTGTTACAACTGGGTAAGATAGCCAAATAAAGTGCTTTAAAGGTACATTGACCCCAACCAGAATTGCTTTTTCCTTATATAAGGACAGTGGAAATGGCCATATATACACACAGTAATATTATTTTGGAGCAATCATGAGTTTTTCTTGATGGGCAGAGTTTGATGGCAAGCCTTTGATTGGTCATACCAGACCTTTAAATCGTAGAACCCTTCGTCCAACCTCAAAAACTTTGTTAACTTTAAAGAAAGAAGCATTTTTGTGGAAAAACATGAGTGGATGTCCATTTCTAGCAAAACAACATCAGTGTGTATAATTTTTTCTCTCTGCTATACAATTATTTTAATAAGGAAAACAGTGAATAGTTTGCATTTCTAGAAAAAAAAATCAAGATTTTTATATTATATTTTTTTATAATCATCTATGTGTTTCTGTGATTTTCTCAAAATTAGTTTTAAAATCAATGAGGTACAGGAGGAGGATGAGGATGACTTCCAAAAAGGCATCAACAAAGCCACCAAAGGAGGAATCATCTATGGAGACTATCTCCAGGTAAACGGAATTTGTAAAATTATGTACACCGTTAATACTGATTGAAAATTTAGCTACATTTTTCATTTTGTAACACAAATATGGATGTTCTCTGTTTTTGTAAGACAAATTTGAATACATTTTTCACGTCTGTTTTAGCTGGATAAGATTATTAATGCTCAGAAGCTGCAGAGTGAACTAAAAGGCAACAAAATCCATGATGAGCACCTGTTTATTGTCACCCACCAATGTAACTGATTCCTTACTTACTCACTTTGTTCTTATTTCCTATTTCTTCTTGACTTAAAGTTTTAGATTTGTCATTGATAAGGAAAGTTCTTTTTAAAATCTCTAATTGTACCCCCACCCTTTTTCCTCCTTGTTTCAGCTTTCGAATTATGGTTTCAGCAGATTATGTGGGAGCTCGATTCGGTTCGGGAACTTTTCATTCACAATCATGTGAGTCAGTCAAACATTCTAGCTAATAACACAATATACGTTTAACAGAGTTAAATGTGTATAATCATCAGTCCTGGAGTAAAAAATAAAGTTTTAATGTCAGGTTCGTGATGAGCGGAACATGCTGAAAGTGGTGAGCCGCATTCACAGGATCACTATGATCTTCAGACTGCTAGTGGACCAGTTTGCTGTGCTGGAGACCATGACAGCTTTGGACTTCTTTGATTTCAGGTAACCAAATATAAAAGTCAAGCAAGTCCAACCACACATCAAAGAGACCTCACGAAAGTTTTGAGTGACTCACTGTGTGATGAACTGATTACTGGGGTATGTATTGCATCTTATTTTATATAGGTTTAAAAAGAAAATTAAATATTTATCAGGGGAAAAACTATAGGGTAGTTACCTATAGGTGATTTTAATTTAAGGCCCATGGGTTTATGCCTTGATTCATTGCACATCTCCTTCAATGTAGTTTGAACAGACTAGCAGACGGCAAGGTTAGAAACATTAATTGATTTGCTCAGTGTAAAATAAAAACACATATGTGTGTATTGGTGTTACAGGGAATACTTATCCTCAGCGTCGGGGTTCCAAAGTCTTCAGTTTCGTCTTCTTGAGAATAAGATTGGAATTTCAGAGAAATTGAGAGTTCCCTACAATAGCCATCACTACAGGGACAAATTCCATGGGCAGGAGAGTGAGGCATTGCTCAAATCAGAGCAAGAGCCTACACTGCTGCAACTTATAGAGGTATGATGTCTCCATTTACATTTTGTATACATGCATAACCTACAGCATAGAAACATCATTTGATTATAGATTCTTTATTAAGTATTCATCTTAGTCCATAATTATGGTTAATGTTTGTGTCTGAGAAACAGATAAGTTCAATTAGTCAGTCAGTAATTGTACAATTGTATTTCCTAGAAATGGCTGGAGAGAACACCAGGCCTTGAAAAGGAAGGTTTCAACTTCTGGGGAAAGCTGCAAGCAAACATTGAGGAAGGTTTCAGGAAGGAGAAGCAGAAGCTTGAGGTTAGTTTGGCTAAGGTCGAGGTTTTATTTGCTCCGTCACATTTTACACAAGAACAAGTTTGCATAGTGTTTTGCCTGCTCTCAGAAAATGCCAAATTGTGAGACAAAGCAAGACATGTTGGAGGATCTCACCAAGCAGATTGAAGTGTTCACCTCCCTGTTTGACTGCAAACATCACAATCATCTTTTAGCCAAAGGTGAGCACTGACACACCATTCGTTGTCTCAAGCTGATCTTTATGAAACTTTCCTAAAAATGTCAGTAAAGTCTAATTACAGATCTCACTCAGCACAACTGATACTAACCTTGAGTTGTGAAGAATCTGACATGCACCTGGACCTTCAATGTGTATACATCATGCATAAACATATTCATTCTTTTTCCACAGGCGAGCGTCGGCTGTCCTACAGAGCCCTTCAGGGAGCCCTGATGATTTATTTTTACAGGTCAGAAATCCACGTGATTAACTATTATTGTCATCACTGTTTCAGTAGATACTGTTCATGTGCATGGAGATTAGTAGAGAAAGGATGTTCCACAGATATTCTCTTGGTTCCCCTTCCAGAGAGGAGCCTCGTTTTCAGGTGCCATTCCAGCTTCTAACATATCTGATGGAGGTTGATACACTTATGACCAAATGGAGATGTAAGTCTGGTACACACATGGACTGCAAACTGCAAAATACCAATTTTTAGTAGTTTGGAATTTCCTTTTTTAAACACTCGTGTTAGCTGTCATTGTCAGAAAATAAGTCGAAGATAATGTGCACTAACCTTTGCCATCAGATAATCATGTGTGCATGGTGCACAGAATGATCGGCAATAAAGCAGGCACAGGGGGCTCTTCAGGTTACCATTACTTGCGCGCTACTGTCAGGTGAGTATAATCTCATACTTGAATGTTGCCACATACTTTCAACCCATGGGAAAGTAGATCCTAATGGGAAATATCTATTAGGTATTCATAACCATTGGGAACCTTTGAAACCTAATGGAAGAGCTTGTAATGGAAACCATTAGGTTTTGTTTTAATGGAAAGGGTGATGAGACAGATTCAATGCTAGCGTCATGTTCATTTACACTTAGCATGCTTCTCCTCTTGAATAGTGACCGTTACAAGGTGTTTGTGGATTTGTTCAACCTGGCTACGTTCCTGGTCCCACGGCCCTGGTTGCCCAAACTAAACCCCAGCGTGTACAAGTTTCCTTACATAGCTGAGTGCAGTGACAGCTCATACAGCTCCAGTGGCTCCTGCAGCAGTGAGGAAGACTAAACAAACCCACTGCCCTGGCATGGCTGCAATGTTCAGACACACTAATTCCCACCAATGACGATGATTGCTGACTGTATTTTTGTTTGCTGGTTTCTGCAGCTAGTGAACATTTTATTTTAATTACCAAAATAATTGAAAAAAAAAACCTTGGCAGCGTTCATAGAAATTCATAGATTGTTGAATTATCAATTGTTATAATTCGGCCAATCGGGTAGTTGTATTTTAACATATTATTTATTAGTTCACATTATTAATTATTGTAATCAATAACACCTACCCATCATAGTGCCTTGCTGCCATTTTGAATCAAATGTATGAATGTGCTGACAGGTGATTACTTTGTAAATATGTATTTTAGGACACTGTAGCATAATGTCATTAAATACAGTGCAATGTGAAAAATTGTACATGATATTTTTGAGTAAAAATGCTGATTTTGTACTGCACATTTGAGACATGTGCGATACAATAAACGTCTTCTCTTATACAGATGCTATTTAGTTGCACTGTGTTGTGTGTGGTCTGAATGTTTGGGTGTATATAATAGAGTTTATTATATAAACTTCACCTCCCACGGCTTGGCTGCCAGTGATGGCCAAGCACAAACACAACAACAGCAAAATGATCTAGGCAGCAACTGCACTAGACTTCATTAATAAAAGCAGTGCTTGGATTAAATTCCGTAGTAGTCCACAAAGTTTGTTTCTTAAGTAACTGTAAACACCTTCGTCGGGAGGGCGGTGAAGGAGGACACAGAAGGCAGGGCTTTTTGAGGAGCGGAGCTTTATTTTTGGACTGTTCCCATTTTCAGGGCCGCTTTTCAGCGTAGCGACGTGACCAACTAAAAGAAATCAGCCACACCGGCACTGCTTGGGCTTTGATCTCGGCTACAACTCGCCGTGCAAATGGCTCGGCTCGGCTCTCACAGGCTCGGCTCGGCTCGGCTCGGCTCTCACAGACTCGGCTCGGCTCGGCTCTCACAGGCTCGGCTCGGCTCGGCTCTCACAGACTCGGCTCGGCTCGGTTCGGCTTGGCTCTCACAGGCTCGGCTCGGCTCGGCTCGGGTGACCACGCCCCTCCGTCATCTCTCGACGCTCGGCCACGCCCCCCCTGCCACAGTAACATTTCGTATGAGCAAGCCAGTGTGCTTCCAAAGTTGTAGGAGGTGAAATCAGTTCATGTTTAAAATGAAAGTGTTCTTAAGCAAAACATTAATAAATGTAAAATTAATTTACCTTTATTTTGCAGACGCCTTTATTCAAGGGGAAGAATCTAGTCTTCTTCCCTTCAATAAAATCGACTCTCGAGCTGAGTTGTTGGTCCGACAGTGGCTCTCTAACAGTCCTCGGATTGTTGGACAGAACTCAGACCCTGCAGCACAAAATAGACAATATAAGGTATAATGCTCATGCCATTACTGTTCACATTGCTAGTTGTCTGGCAGCAATGAAGTTAGGAAACCTAAGGTAAAAGAAATACATCTACACACTTCGACTTAATTCAATCATACTTCATTTTTAAAGTCACCTGGACTTTAAAGATTGAATATGGACACCTTTTACAACTTCAGAAGTACTTTGTTTTCACAGCTGATGAATGTCTGTCATCGCATAGAACCTTAATCTTATATATGGTTTCTTAGAAAGGCTCATCTTTCTTGCTGTCAGTGTTTAAAGACCATTAACTACAAACCTGAGCAATGGAGGGGGAACACTCTTCTAAAGGATCCATAAAAATCTTAAAAAGTCAGGTAAACTGAAGCCTCAATAAAATGCAAAAATACAAATTGCTCAGCCTCATCAGTAGCATTGCAGACTCTACGAATGGTTATATAGCATGCAGGCACTGCAAAAAATGATTTGTGTAAAAATATTTTTTTATTTAATGGTCAGTTGTTTGTGAAAAAACGTAAATTTTGATGTAACAATCACGAATCCATCTAGTTCTGTTTACATCAACTGACTGTTTGCACTGACATGCTCTGACCCCTCACGGTCGTGTTCCTGCAGGATCTTTCATGCCACTGTGTTTGCTTAACCTCCAGCTCACAGAAGCACTGTCTGTACCAGAGCCACTGGACTTGATCTTTTACATAATCTTTTAAACAAGCTAATGCAACAATGCAACAATGCAGTTAATGCAACAATTATACTGCAAGGATGCAGATAACATTATCTAATAACTGTTTCTTTCTCACAATTTTTCTTCCTCTCACACTGATACATTTGGTTGTATCAATCTTTGGCCTTTACCTAAATAACTCTGAGTTGCTTTAAACTTAAAGCAATACTCTGGAAATGTGCTTAGCATTGAATAATGTAAAAGGTGTTACATACTTTTAAGTCTCCAATAAAATAAATTCATAAGTGCATAGTGTTGTGTTCTTCTTTATTAAATTAAATGATGTAATAGTAAGCAGTTTTGTTCTCAAGGTCATACAGCCATGTAACCTGGTAGAAGTAAAACATCTTTAGCAATGTGGGATCTTTTGGTAATCATCGATTTCATCCATTATATCAATCGTTAATGTATCTTATATAATATTGCCTCTATCAATTACTTAAAACACATTACCTTGGATAACAGGACTGCCATGTAGCTTTTTTATTCTAATGCTGTAAGTATACCCAAACTCTTCACGCTTCATGCGTTTCTCTTCTCTCTCTCTTTGAGGGGTCTTTAGGATACATTATACCAAACATGTTGGAGTGTGTGGCTTCCATAGTTAATTAAGCACATCTGTGAAACAATTACATTCCTTACACATGGTTACAGTCTGTTTAGGCCAGAGGTTCTCAAATAATTTGCAACCAGGGACCCCTTTCAGTGTAAATAAATAAATAAATAAATGTTTACGGACCCCCTTATGATCGCAGCACAAATTAAGGTCATACCTGCAATGGGGTGCCTTTTGTGTTCACAATAAAACTCATGATGTCTGGCTGATACAGTTCACACATTTTGCATATTTAGCCTAATGTAGTTTAGCTAAAAAAATTATTTTATACACTTTGCACAATTTTGATTTACCAGACACTAAATGTTTTCCCATGTGCCTGAGGTTGTTCCTTCTTTTTTTCAATGAATAATATAAGATGTATAATCATAAAAAAATATTTAAGTATTACTGTTTAATAGTTTAGGTTAAGTCCTTTCGGAACTTGTATGTTGCATTGATTTTAACAATGATTAAAAAAAAAGGTTAGCATGTCCACCCTGTTATGTCTGGCTATTGCCTCAATAAATGAAGATCTGTTTTGTCCAATGATATCATATCCTGGAACTGATATAATTTTTTCAGCAAGACAACAACTCTGGAAGCTTTCTGTCTACTTTTCTTTTCTTTTTACCCCCCATTTTATCCTGATAGTTTGATGTGGTCAACCATAATATGTCCACCCTGTTATGTAAAATATGAGAAGATTTATTAAGACTTTATAATTTCCAAACCATCACATTAAAAAGCATTAATTTCTTTAACTAAATTCTTTCACTTTTATGCTAGCCTAATTTTGCTCACAAACTATGCAATGGCTAACTTTATTTAAGAATGTCAAACCTGATATGGTCCACTCTGTTATCTCACAAGACCTAACAGGGTGAACATTGTGTAACTTTCTGATCCTTCAATTGAAGTGACCAGTCAATTAGGCTTATAACTATACTAATTAAATACTAATTATAACAATAGTAGTTAATTGTGATCCCAACCATCATTATGTCATTATTTTTTTTTAAATAAATTGTGGACCCCCTGGTTTTACGTCACGGACCCACATTAAGAACAATGGGCTTAGGCTATATTGACACCCTTATAGTTATCTTCACTATGTAAAACATATTAAATGCATAACCCTATGTATACTGTATCTGTGTAATTATTCTATATGTATACATATGTAAATATTCAGGCTGTGTGCTGAGATTACTTCAATTTTGGCTCTACTCTTAATGTCCTTCAAGTAACCACTTTCAATCCCCGAAATGGTTATTTGGAACTTTTTGGGATGAGTAAGCTTTGCTATCAACCCTTTAGCGTTTACTATACATTTGTAAGCCAGAAGAAATGTTGAAGACAACTGAGAAAACATTTTCCTGCTCTCCTACAATTTGAACACTGACTTTTGGTCATTTATATTTTTCCTTTTTATTTCTGCAACATATCTATCTAATATCTAAATGGTCGCTATAGTAATCAATCAGACTCCAGTTATCCACCGGAATTTTATGTTTACTATTATTTTTGGTTCATCTTCAAGGGTTAAGTGGGCTGTACAAAAAAAAAAAATCCTTTACAATGCAAGGAAAAAAATTGCTGGACTAGAAAAAAGGGCAACTGACAGAGGGTGATACATAAAACATGAAGAGAAACATGATACACATGTTCAAAAGAGTCTTCTGTTCAATCTGTTTGCAAGTTTTATTGTTCCCACTAGGAGGCAGTCAGTCTGTACTAGCGGTGGTGATGCCATGTGTATGTTATGTGAAAAAGTGCTGGTGAACACTGAACTGATATGCAATGGAAATGTGTATGACATACTTTCTCAGGGCTGAGACCCTATCTAGAGGAAGTCTGTCTCCCCAGAGTCGTCTAGTTAGTCCTTTAAATCTAAATCTAAAAGCTGATTGGCACCCTCCCACTCCTATTTCCTGTTGTTATATCCAAATCAGACACAGAGAGCAGCTGACTCTAAAAGCCCAGCAGAGCCAAAATATCCAACACAGAGTGCGCATTCCTTGCCAAAACAATGTCTCAGACAGTGGTGCTTTCCAACAGCTTCTTCTGAAAGCGTAAATCTTTCTCTGGAGAAACTGCGTGTTCCAATGCATTCATTTTGTTTTTTGTGAATGTTGGCAATGCTGTGACACTTCTGTGGAAAGAAAACAATATGCAAGGCTATGTTTTGACAAAATGTAAAACAAGATCAGAAATTTTGTAAAGTTACAAGAGGTGAAGTGAATGGGGGGAGTTGAGGTCTCAACTCCTGCTGTAACTTAATACTGGTAATGCATTTAGTTCCTCCTATCCAAGCAGTCAGCGTTCATTTCCAGCCCCACTGAATAAAAATGGAGCTTAGGATAAGGGCACTGAACTACACCTGGTAGATTCATTACAGTGTGGAAAGAAAGTAAACATCTCTCTTTTCTACTGACAGACCAGCTATAGTAAATAAAAAGAAAACTCAATTCTTGCTTCTCCACCACTTTATTCTTTTACGTTAGGTGTTTTGACAATAAGGAGATTTTTGACAGTAAGGAGATTTATCTATCTACTTGATCAAAAATATTTCTAACGTAAGAGAACACACTTTAAAGAGGTTTTAAAGAGTTTTCTTGGGCAAATAACTTTGCCTCTGCTTTCTTGGCTGACATAGGCCTCTGTAAGATTGTGTTGTCAACATGGCAGCTGTTATAACTATCCACCAGACATAATGCATCTATTCGTTTAAATTTGCTGTCTATTACTGCATTTCTACTGGAACATGTTTAAGGATGGGTGATAGCATGTGTGAATCATCTGAGACTGTTACTGTAAATATTCATGTCTGAAGTTCCTTAGCACCAATCAAATATGATAAGACTGTGTTAGCAAATATGTACTTTGTGCAGTGCTCAGGAACCTCTTTCCCTTCCAATTTAAGGAGAAATAAACAAAGCATCCAGCAAGAATGCGTGTTCACTGCAATCTACAATCATCTGTGTTTCTTCTGAAAGCCTGCATCTCTCTGTAGATGAGAACTTGATGTGAATCACATTGTTCACAAAGAGCAAGTTATATTGCAATCATTTTCATTTTGTGGTTGTTGGCAATGCTGTGAAATTTCTCTGGAAAAGCACACATCTACATCATAGTGTTAATATTTTTCAACAGTATTTCCCATTTTATCCCAATCAGACTCTACATGCCAGTTTTCTGACTATTGATCTCCTTTTAACTTATTGCAGCTCCAATTTTCCTTACAGCTCTGCGCTAACACAATGCTCCTGTGAAAATAACTTGCGCAAGAGCCCCACAGCTTGGACCAGGGCTTGTAAGCTTGTTCCCGGAGCAGGGTTGCGGGGAAGTGGGGAAAATAAGGGACTTTTCATTCCTACTTTTCCCAATCCCAATCGATCAATCCATCCAAGACTCATGAAAGCTGCATAGGTCTGTCTCTAATTAGGTATAACCTTTACAATGGCCTACACTGCTTTAAATGTGCCCTCCAAGAGTTCCTTACATAGTGACTAGTAATTATCTTCAATTGTATTTGCTTTTTTCTTCTGTTCTCATATTCATTGTACCTTCATAAGTTCCTCTCTATACTCTATAAATCCCCCTCTCTCTTGTGTTCATGCACACATACCTGCTTTTTCTCTCATACACTTGCGTAACTGCATTCTCACTCCCACCCGCACTGCATGTTCAGATGCTCATAAAGCTTCATGATAGCTTTTTCCATTACGCTCCAGTAATAATGCCTCAATTTAACATGCTAGGCACCAAACCATGGTAACTAAAAAACAAACTTCTCTAAACTCTCCACCTAACTGCAATTCACAAACCTGATCAGAACGTTTCAACTAATTTCTGTCCCCTGACCTCTAATAGAATAGAATAGAAGGCTACTTTATTGTCACATATACAAGTACAGTACAGTGAAATTCATTCTTCGCATATCCCAGCATGTTGGTAAGCTGGGGTC
>JAOUQW010000004.1:16318474-16347207 GCA_028565825.1 Olivaichthys viedmensis
TTCCAATGTCCAGCAGTTTCTGGCGATGATAGACATGTTCACCGATGTTTCTGATGAACATTACATGTAAGATTATACACTGAAACGAGATACAAGTAACAAAAGCGCCATATATTCTGGACCCGTAGTGGCCGCTGCGTGCTACCACGCCGCCATCTTGGATCTCGTGTCACGTGCCTAGATGCGACAGGAATGGTTTAAAAAGCTTCAAGCTTTCTTGAGAGAAATGTTCCAACAAGCCGCGAATTCAGTGGGAAACCTTCAGCATGCAGCCTACTTTGTATAATATGAGAGTTGCAGAGAAAGGGAAAAAATAAGAAACAGGAAAAAATGGTTCCATATGGACCAGCTAAAAAGATATGTTCCAGATCCAGTTTCTGTGTCTCTTTTTTCCTTGTCAGACACACAGTAATGTAGTGTGATGTAAAGTGTGTGTTTGTTTTACAGAATCTGGGAACTGGTCCTATCCACTCTGTCCTATCCTCGAAAGTGATCCGCTGGAGGTGGACATACCAGAAAGGGGAAATACTTTAGGTAAATTTGGTAATATTTTCCATGGTTCTACTGTTTGGTTCGTGGACAGTTAAACATGTTTAATTAAAGTATGCAGAATGTGCAGCTTTCAAAGCCTGCCTCGCGGTGGTGTGTGTGACCACGTGTGGCGGTTGCCAAGGCGATGCTCGCCACGTGCAATTCCATGTATGCAATTCCGGCCTCCAAGGAATGGAGGAGGAAGGTCCGCCGGAAGTTTTTTTGGGGGGGCTAATGACGACCGCAGAGGTCGTCCCTGATGCCACAGGAGGCCTTCCCCCGGACCCTGACACCGCAGAAGGCATGTTCTGGTTCCCTGACGTCACAGAGGGCATCACCCAATTCCCAGACACCGCAGAGGGCGTTGCCCAGTTCCCAAACGCCACAGAGGGTGTCGCCCAGTTCCCAGATGCTGCAGAGGGCATAACCAAATTCCCAGATGCTGTAGAGGGCGTCACCCAGTTGCCAAACACCGCAGAGGGCGTCGCCCAATTCCCTGGCCCCATGGGGGGCATGGCCCAGGTCCCTGACGCCCCGGAGGGCATGGCCCGGTTCCCTGGCACTGCGGATGGCGTCCCGCGGGTCTCCGGCACCGCAATGGACCGGCTCGCGGAGCTCTTCCAGGGGCTCACCATCTCGGGGGGAGCCCCGCCAAAGGCCAGTGCGGAGTTCGCTCTGCCCCCTGACACGGGAGATGACGTCATTGCTCCACCCCTGGGCTTCGGGGACAGCGACGCCACTCTGCCTTCTGCCCTAGCAGAGGACGTCATTGCTCCGCCCCCAGGCTTCGGGAACTACGACGTCGCTCTGCTTCCTGCCCCCATGGAGGACATCATAGCTCCTCTGCAGGCCTGTGTGGTAGATTTGTAGATTTCATTTGTAGATTTCATTACTCCTTTGCTTAGGGATGGGATCAGAGCATCAGATATTATTTTTGCAAGTATGTTACAAAGTTACTTGTGGTGATCTCTGATTAGGACATCATTAGTATAATTATTATTATTATATGCCTGGCCAGTGCCAACGTGAAGAACTAGTTTCTGTTTTAACATTTTGTCAAATAGAATCATCTATTACCAATGCTCTTTCAACAGGTGTCTCAGTAGGTGCATCACTGACAGGAGAGAACCTACTGGAAATGTGAATTAGACTCTTTGGTTTTGCTTTTAAACTATGCAACTGATACGCCACCCATTCGCCTTGCTGCCTGCAAAAGCTCTACTGCCAGAGTTGGAGAGTTAGCTACACTAACTGCATCTGGAGTGCCTAACAGTGACTTAAAGACAGACTTTTGAATATAGTTAATCTGACTTAATATTTGGATGCTTTCCTTAAACTGAGAATGTTTCATGAATTATTCAGATATTTTCAGAAGACAGTCACCACTTTTTACAGCTTAACAGTGTAGTACCTATAATTTTGTGTCACATGCACACTGACTCGTGCGTGGCGGTTGCCACAGCAACGCTTGCCCCATGCCTATGTGTATGCTTGTTAGTTCCGGTCGCGTGATGTGATTAATCCCAGCTGTGTCTCGTTCATCTGTGTGATTAGTGCCCCTACAAAAAGCCCTCATGTTTCCGTCCAGTTAGTCCTTGATTGTTACTTGTCATGTTGTGTGTAGTTTCGGTCCTGAATAAACATTTGTTTGAAACGGCTTGCGCCTGTGTCCTGCCTTCCCGCGCCGACAGCGTGACAGAATCAAGAATGGACACAGCAAGCCGTTCTCTGCATCTCCCCCTGAGAGAGTGCAGCAAGGGGAGCTGCTACGGAGGGGCAAATATCTTCTCGGCTTCGGCAAGAGGCTCGCTGCATTGGACGAGTGGCACCGTGAGTGTGAGAGGCAACAACAGGAAATCACATTCCCTCACGGCCATTGTCCTGGGTCGGCTCTTTGTGCATGCCGTGGAGGGCGTGGCCCAGTTCCCTGATGCCGCAGAGGGCATGGCCCAGGTCCCTGACGCCGCAGAGTGGCCCAGGTCCCTGATATCGCGGAGGGCGTGGCCCGGTTCCAGGACATGGCAGGAGGCATCCCCCGGGTCTCTGACGCCGCAGTGGATCAGCTCACGGAGCTCCTCCAGCGGATCACCATCTTGGGGGAAGCACTGCCGGCTGCCAACACCAGGGTTGTCTCCGCACCGCCGGAGGCCAGCAAGGAGGTCGCTCTGACCCCGGGCGTCGGGGACCGCGGCAGAGCTCTGCCTCCAGCCCCCGCCGAGGACGTCATCGCTCCGCCCCCGGGCTTTGGGACCGGTGATGTCCCTCCGCCTCCCGATCCCAGGGAGGGCGTCATCGCTCTGCTCCTGGGCTGCTCGGGGGTTGGAGTTCGTTCCCCCATGCAGTGGCGGCCTCCGGGCACCCACCCGGACCCAGGGGGCTCTGTCTCGTGCATGCCGTCTTGCAGCGCACCTGTCTCGTTCTTCTGTGTTATTAGTGCCCCTACAAAAATCCCTCTTGTTTCCGTACAGTTTGTCCTTGATTTTTACTTGTCATGTTGTGTGCAGTTTCATTCCTGAATAAATGTTTGTTTGAAATGGCTTGCGCCAGCGTGACATTTTGTACATCTTGTTTTATCTGAAATCTCTTTGTAGCAAACAACTGCACATAATTCTAGATTCCAATACCTTGAAGCCCAAACCTGGAAAAAGTGAGTAATTTCCATGTGTGAAATGAGACATACTGTTTTTGACTTTTGCAATATTAACAACAGTCTCATGTCCATGAACTGAAATACAATAAAAATTAATTAGTAAATAGTAAATGAATAGTAAAACATTTCCCATTTTTCAACAAATTTCTCTTGTCTTGATACTACTGGAAATTATACTCCTGAGCCAATAAACCCTAGTATTTCCCCAGTCAATGTGCCAACAGTCCATCCACAATCGTTAAAAGTCTGTATATAATATAGCTAATACATTACACCATGTATATCATGTGCCAAAATATATTATTGTATATATTGCATATTTTCCATGTATTTGCTGTCCATGTACCACTGACCTACACAGTCCTGGATATGCTTACAGTGGTAATATGGAGTGGTTTAGACAGGTCTTTGGTGAGTAAACATTTTATGGTTTGTTTTGCTCTGTAGGGAAGTACAACCCTACAATTTACATTATGCACCGTCCTGTAACCAAAAAGAACCCATGACTGTTCCTGCAGAGACTTATCTCAACATTCTCTTCAGTGCTTTGATGAGCCGTCTCTTATAACTTGTCAGTGCAATAATTTTATGAGGCCTGACTTCTGACCTTGCTGCTTGACACTAGACATTCTTTCCTGGGCCTATGGATTGTCACTTTGGACTATCTTTAAAATGTCATGAAGGCTGTACTCCCATTTTTTTGGTGGATCATCCAACACCTGATTATTTAATGCAAGCATAGCAGTCTTGTCCAACACTGCATTCTAGTGTGCTTCACATGTAGGAATAAGATTATACTTCACTGATAACTTGCTTTGAATATAAGCATCTGCCAAATAAATAAAAACAAATTAATAAATGCAAATATTATAAGGCAATAGATTGATGTCACTGACCTCCCCATATCCCACTCCCCCAAACACACATCTGCCAGAAGCTCTCCAGATTTAGATTGAGTCTCCGGTATTAAATGCTGATTAGTACCAGATGGCTTTTCTCTCCAGTGCTTCTCTCTCAGTCCAAAACACTTTCATGGGTTGAAAAAAGAGAAAAGCATGAGATCAGTGGAAAAAGCCTGCTTAGCTTGAGCCAAAAGTCGCTCTCCTGTAATAGAATTTTCAAACAGAAAAGAACCTTCGTTTTGGGAGAGAAATTCTCACCTAATTCCCTACATTTGCCACCAGGCAACTGTTTTCCTCCCAAACAAAAACATTTATCATTTACTACACTTACACACACTGACAATTACACATCCATTCATACATGCAAACCCTGACAAACATGTACAATCCTATCACACAAACATACATATATACACACCAAAAAAAGACTGAATTATACAGTATGACAGCATGCGCCAACTTAGACAGGTTGCACCCACCTCATACCAGCCACTGTTTACTCATGCAGCAGCGTCACCCTCAAGTTTCTTCTCTACTTTGTCTTTCTTCGCAACAAATCATGTAGTCCTCATTAGAGCCACAGCTCAACGTCATCACGGTCATTTCAGGCAGGGAAATTTTCTGTCCTGCATGACCTTTTTGCTCAATTTTTCCTTCTGTTTTCTTTCATAAAAAATACCACAGCATTTACAATGGGCCTATTCATTCACTGCTCCATTGATGATCATCCTCTGGTACATTATTCCTCATTCATTCTGGTATATAAATCACATCCAAATGACAAAAGGGATTTACAGAGTGTGTTTTTACGGGGTTAAATAGCCATAACAATACTGAACAATAGTAACAATACCAACTACTGAAGAGCTTAAAGCAGTTAAGCAGTAACTAAACATGATGGATAAAAAAGGCTGCTATGAGGGCCGATTTGGACTTTATATGATCTCAACATCTGAATGTGAAATTTGGTTGACAGCTTACATAATTATGACTCATACTTATGACTACACATTGGTGGCGCTGTTTCTCTTTCAGGAATAGTATATGTGTGGGGGTGGCCTCATTTCTGAATCTCATACAGCCACCCCCATTTGGGCACTCAGTGAGGTCAGGTTGCCAATCTAATGCTGAAGAGAAGCAGATGTTTGGAAAGCTCTTCCATCCTCCCACTGAGACTGCAGCAACAAGATCCATCATCCAACAGTGCCACTTTCTCTCACTTCTGTCTCTTTTCTTTCTACAACTTATGTTACTTATGTACTCCAACATTTGATATATTCTAGAGACTTTTAAGTTCAGTTTCTCAGCTCCTCTTTACATGTCCTTTCACAAACACCTATGTGCAATGATGCATCATATCCCTCTACCTAATTTCTTGTACCACATGTCTCAGAATTCCACCAAGCATCAGAATAAAAATCACTTTAACCAGTATTTCTGTTGCACATGGGATTTGCCTTGGCACATTTGATGCAGTTAATCACACAACACACATAAGGTGCAATGGCATAAGGGAGAATATCCTCAACAGTGCATATGAACAGCATACAGAAAGTGTGGTGCAGCATGAAACATGTAGGTACACTAAGCTGTTCCGTAGCTTACTTTGGAGTTGTTTGAGAACAGGAGTGCAGACAGGGGACAGCCGGTTTCAGTAGTCACCACAGGGCACTGGAGAAGATGCTGTTCATCTTTCTGAGCTCCACTAAACACAAATTTAATATGCAATTCAAAGCGCAACCATGTGCAATCACCAAAGAGCCATTTCTACATTGAATAACTTTAAATACTTATCAACATTGTTAGTCCCAAAGGCTCTGCAAAACCATCGAAAGGCTAACCAGAGTTTTGGATAGCACTATAGATTTATGTTTCATTATGTCTCCAAAATGACTTTTTTTAAAATGGCTGTAGCGATGGGAAAATAAGTTCAATGTGGTGTTGCGAATGTAGAGAGGCTGATGGCGAGCTCCTCCTCCTCCTCCTTCTCAGAGCTTGGGCTGGGCTTTAAGGCGCTCCTGTGGACCTGCGTACTGAGCGGACGCGCCTTCCCGCCGCTGTTATCCGGTACCGCAGCCATAAAATCCACCTAAAAGTGATTTTTTTAAATCCCCCCCAATCATCACATCCCCTTCACTGTGTCTTTCCCTGTCACCGCGTTGCACGGTTAACGTGTAAGGACCTTTCCCAAACGGGCCATGGCTCAAAATGAATTTCTTTTAACGGCTCTTCTATTTTGCTCGGCGTTGGCAGGACTGTTGGCGCAGGACGAGATCAAATCCAAGTTCAAAGGTAACTGTCTCTCATTGTCTCTTCGGCTGGTTTGGTATGAGGAAAATGCCGTTTAAACAGTTTTCGACTCGTGCAGCATTTCTACTTCTTGCCGAAAGAGTGTTGTTTTAGGCGTATGGACAGGGCTCCTGTGCGTAACGCGTAGTGGGAAAGCTCGTTTATTATTCATGTCAGCTCAAATCAATTACAATCAAGCGGCTCTCACTGTCTTCCCTGTCATGATGTCGTTGATAATCGATGACAGGATTCAACTTTGTCATGCTTTGAGAAAGTGAGGAAGGGGGCGCGCTCCAGCGACTGAGGGATGATGCTCGTGCGTCTCAAAGATGTATGATACGAAGCATTGGAAATCGAGTTTCATTCTAGTTTTTATCTATATATATATATATAATGTGCTAGAGTAGAAGAGATTATAGAAAGGTCCATCATCATTGGGATCAGTGTTAATTGTGTTTAGCTTGACTCCATAAAGTGAATGGTTTTGATATTATGTGGTGTCTGAGTCAAGTCCAGGATCTGGTAAAAGTGCTGGACGGCCAACAGGCCTCTGATTGGCTTTGCATGGATTTGACTCCATAAATAGGGTATAACATGGCATAGGCTACCTTTAAAAAGTATCCAACTAAATAAATATTACATTGTAAATTAGTTACATTATATACAGCCGCTACATTATATTTAACATTTTATACAAGGGTTGCCTTGATGTTTTACTTGTCCTTGAGGAATCATGTGACCAGATCACATGATGCACACCCATTACCAGGTGAGCAAGATAGTGGCTGAGGTCCATGATTCATGCTTTTGGATTGAGCTTGTTTTGGGTTAATTAAACACACAACAGGTGTACAGGCACACACATTTGTTCCTAGTCAATGACATGAATGCACAGATATTATATTTACTTGGAAGTCCATAACAGTTGTGGGCAGTATAGTCCTCCCCAACAAAGGATCAAATTACAGATTTCCCTATTTTACATCATACATCATCAGCTCTTGAGAGTTCATAATTTATCACTACAGTGTAAATACTACAACATATGTATTCAAGAGAATACAGGAACCTTTTAGTGCATTTGTGAACAACTAATTCAAGAGTTGACAGGTTCTTAAGTTCACGCTGTCTCCGATCATTCCTCCTACTGTAGAATGCCCTGTGGACCTGTTCTTTGTGCTGGACACATCAGAGAGTGTGGCCCTAAGAACCAAACCTCCAGATTTTTACATCAACCAGATCAAAAGCTTTACCAAGCTCTTCATCGATGAACTGAAGGACACGTACGTGAAATAGATAAATATTGCACTTATACACATACACATATAGCACTTCACTACACCAAATAAAAAATGCTTTGAGTAACACTGAATTCTATTAACTATCAAACGAGAAACAGTGTATAATTTTTTATTTGGTCAAACTCTAGTTGTGATGGCAGTTATGCCCATGAATTTGACTTTGCTGTTGTCTAGGGAGTTTCCTGAATGCATTACACCACAAAGGTCATAAGATAAGGAAATTCATTTTAAATTGGACACTTATTTGAGTGTGTGGCATGTTTAACAAGTGTTTCTCCTTTTTGTTAGGCACCAGCCTTGTGACCGCTATGTAACATGGAATTCTGGAGCCTTGCACTACAGTGATGAGATCCAGCTGGTTAAAGGCCTGGTGGAACTGAGCTCGAATGGTCGCAACGAGCTTAAAAAGGCCATAGACTCCATCAAATACATCGGCAAGGGAACATACACTGACTGTGCAATCAAGGAGGGTGTTGCTGAGCTGCTCGGCGCGTATGTAAAGACACACACACACACATTCCAGAGGCTCTTAACGCCTTTCCTGTACTTTCACAAATTCATATGGTCACAATACAACAGCAATCACAATGAAAAAACAACCATTATGCACATATTTTCTTGACACACAGATAAATACTTATTCACAAATAAATTTATATACATTGGTCTCACAAAGACACATGTAACCTTTATGAAAGCATTGTAATGAGAAACTGTGCATTAGAAGTAAAAAGTGCTGCAAAGTATACAATGTTTCCAGAAAAACAGGATGTTTCGGACATAAGTTTTTCATCTGCTGTGCAAGCAAAGTTTTTTTTAAAGGAATAGTCAATAGTTTTTTTTATCTAATCTCTAACCACTGCATCTCCAGCATATGAACATATAGCACAGACGCAAATTTTGACACGTTTCCCTGTACTGAGAAGAGAACAGAAAACCTGTTGAATCAAAACTCACTTATAATGCAAACTCGTCAAAATGTAAAATATGCGACTATATAACGCAAATTCAAAACAACAACATTACCCTCCAACAATAAGGGTCTTAGGAGAAGACAGACATGAGAGAATGTCACCGCGTGTGGCGGTTGCCAAGGCGACGATCACCACGTGATCTCATATGTGTGCAGTGTTGTATGTGTTGTCCTGCCTTGTCTAATCTCGTGATTGTTACCAGCTGTTCCTCGTTTGTGTTCCTTATAAGTATCCCAGTGTTTAAGTCCTGCCTTGTCTTTTGTTGTTTGATGTCATGCTTGTAGTGTTTCATGTGTAATGTAAGTAAATATGTTGTTAAGTGGCTACGCGTCTGTGTCCTTTGCCCGTATCCCGGAAAAGTGTGACAAAGAATGTTTTACCAAAGCTGTTTTTACATAGGTTCATCCCACTTTGGAACACTGGAGTTATATAGCAAAAAGTCTAGTTGCTTAGTCTTTCCTTAAGGTTTTGTAGTATCCATGCACTATCAGATCCACACAATTGCATTGGTAACACTTAACCATAAATTTCTCCCACTGAAAAAGTAGTCCCATTTTTAAAAGGGTGAAATACAGATTTGGGCCTTGATTTACTAAGAGCGCGAATTTGCTTTTGCAAGCTGATAAATTGCATGAGTAGCTAGTGGGTGTGTTGCGGGTGATTTAAAAATAATAATAGCGTCAATGACGTCACATGCAAAGTAGGGGAAGAAAACAATATTTAAATGAGGTTTTTGTGTGTGCTAAATGTTCTCAATAGCTGTGGCGATTCGGATCTCAGAGAGACTCCTAGAAGAGTAAACTAAAACTGAAACTCAAGTATAACACAGATTAAAGGCTGTGAAAAAGGCTTCAAAAAACTGTTCAAATTAAGATATAAGACATTAGCGTGTGTTCTGTAAGATAAATGTAAAGAAAACCTTTCCACGGGCTCTTTGAATGCTGTTGGCATTGAAGGCAGCAATTATCGAATGTGAAACTTTACTGTAACACTAAGTCATTTTTTTGTCTGTTGTGTGTTTTTCATAATTTCAAGAAACATTCTTGTTATTTTGAGATACTGGGACATCATTTCAAGAAACTTTAATAAAATAAATGCTTAATTTTTTCTTCACATGGCGGAAGCAAACTTATGCAAATTTAATACACTGCAAAAAATAATATCCTAGCAAACATCTTAAATTCCCAAATTTCCCTTTGGGGATCAATAAAGTACATCTATCTTAATCTAATATGTCTCATTATGAGATATAAAACCAACAGTAGATTATTCAGCCGTTTTCTTCCACATTTTTACTAATTTCAAGCTTGAAATTGTGTTATTCTATTGGCAGATCATTTTTCTTATTTCGGACATTTATTTTTAAAAAGAAATACATTTCTGTTCATAAAATATACAGTACACAATATACATTATCTGCCTAGGATAAGACAATTTTAAGTTTTAAAATAGTAAAAATGTCTAGGAATAGGCTGGACAATCTTCTATTTGTTTTATAATAATGAGAAATATTAGATTAATTTCCCAAATATTAAAGATGTTTTCACTAGTTAAGTGACACACTGCGGGTGCTAAATGAATCTATTTGCATTCATACCACCGTTAGGTAGAAACGCCCCAAATTGGCAAACATGCAAAATGGACATGTTATTTTGTTAATTTGAAAGATGCAATTCTCCATAGACCTGATGAGTAAATCAGCTAGCATGTTTTTGCAGGTGTTCTCAAGTTTGCATGTGTTTTTACACAGGCAAAACCTTCGTAAATCAGGGTCTTAGAGTTTAATTTACAAATACCTTTGACTGAAGAATTCATTAAAGCGTTCTAGAAAAACAGATTATTTGCATAAACTTTAATTGACTGCCCCAACAACTCTCCTGAGGTTTCCATACTAAGTAAGTTTAAGTAAACAGATTTTTTGTTCTTTTTCCAGTACAGCGAAACATGGTGAAATTCATGTCCACGGTAATCGCACAAACACTACAGACGTGGTAGATAGAAATTAGTTTACATTTTTTTTCAGTATTCCTTAAAAGTAGCTATGATATGAATTAGTTACTGTAATTTTCTAATTCCACATATTGTTTTTGTCTCCAGAGGCTCTTACTATAATGACAATAAGTACATTGTAGTCGTGACGGACGGTCACCCTGTCAGTGGTTATAAAGAGCCCTGTGGAGGGATACAGGAGGCAGCAAACGAGGCCAAGCAACATGGCATCAAAGTGTTCGCTGTGGCCGTCATCCCAGACCAGGAGGTACTGCACCCTGAGCCGAACACACCCGAATAGATTAAAAAAATAAATGAATAGCCCTTCCCATATTTGATACCTTAAAGTGTCAAATGTATATTAGAAAGCAATTTCAATCTCTGTGTAGATGTGAGACAGGAGACAGATCTCTATATTATCAACATACATTCAGATAAATTTATAAATAGGTCTAATTATGACTGCTCTTTACCCTTCCTTAGTCCTGTTATTTCTCTCACAGGACACCAGATTGTCTGTCATTGCCACAGACATGAGGTACAGGCAGAACTTCACCGCTGCGGACAACACTCGCTCCACCCAGATCAACACGATCCGCACCATCGTCAACATGATCGTGAGTCCAACTACAGACAATGTCACCACGTTTCTCAACTTTTATTGCTACTCAAGCTTATCAATAGAACCATTATATCCATGAACACTTAGTATAGCTGCTTTTACATCACAGGATTATTTATTAGTGATTTAATATAGGGGTATACATTTCTTTCTGGGGATGTCAGCTTTCTAATTACATATTATTGCTGGATTATTCGGATTCATATCTATTACTCTTGTTCTCTATTACAGACGAATGAAACAAAGGATGTGGTATGTTTGTTTAACCTATTTCTTTTTATAATGATCTATATATACAAAAATTTTATTTCTATGTTTTATCATAACTGTAATGGTGTAAAACTTATTTTTTACCCCTCTTTCATTGCAGTGCTGCTCCTTTGACTGCAATGTGAGTATCATACCCCTTATCACAGATGTGATTACTTTTACTGGACAGTGTACATTGTTAACTGCGGTAATGATTTCGTGTGATATTTTGACAGGCACCTAGTGGTGACCCCGGCCCACCTGGAGAACTAGGGTACAAAGTAAGTATTAATGACATTGTGTAGCTGAATCCATTATTCATCTATCTATCCATCCATTTTTTCTTCCATTCATCCATTCAAGATTGATCCTATTCATTATTTTATTTAATTTGATTATTTTATCATATCTTCATTTATCACCTGTGCACCCAAGATTTTGACAGTCCTGAACATATAGCAAGGAATCGTACACACAAATGCTGTTGCTGACTTTCCTGTTATGTCTCTACAGGGGGAGCCTGGTAGACAAGGGTTGCCAGGAGAGAAAGGAGAAGTTGGGCCACAGGTAACCATACACATGACACCTATTGCATTGCCTACCTGTATTTCACCATGTGTATCTCTCAAAACACACTTAGCCTATACATACCAGCTCATGTAGATAGATTAATAAGACCTGTCTATTTGTACAGTATTAACTACACCAATTTACACAACTGTTCAGTAACTATTGTACATTGCTCTAAGCTTTTGTGTGATTTTATATTAGTTGTAGTTGTCCAGCAGTCATACTTTCAGTAGTTAAATGTTCCACACTCTCTCAGTTGGTGTGTAATGCCACAGGAATGACTTACCAAAGATTCATAAGCCCAACATCTTTCAGCCTCCACAGCTGTTACAGTAAGGACTTTACATTAAACAGGTTCACTCATTAATCTATACTCAC
Organism: Olivaichthys viedmensis; assembly: GCA_028565825.1. Classification (NCBI taxonomy): domain Eukaryota; kingdom Metazoa; phylum Chordata; class Actinopteri; order Siluriformes; family Diplomystidae; genus Olivaichthys; species Olivaichthys viedmensis. The sequence goes on from JAOUQW010000004.1 coordinate 16,330,930, forward strand.
TTAGTCTATCTCTCTCTCTCTCGCTGTAAACACTCTTCTGGAACAGGACCAGCTACCCCATTAAACAGTATATGTATACCAAGCCAGCAATTCCATTATTTTAATTTAATTGTTTAGACCCATTGTCATTTACAGTATAAAGCTATTATAAATAGACATTAGGGCACAATCCTGGATAAGCCTAGGAAAGTCCTGTGGTTAAATATTGGAGACAAACAATGCTGTACTTTTTACTCATAGGGTATTGTTTCTAAGCGCCAGGCAGAAACGGAATTCAGGGTTGCTGTGAGAATTGTAGCAGGGCTGACTTTACTAAAAGAACAGAAGTAACTGTAATGGTTTACAAAGTGCTCAGTAACCTCTGGGTTTAGCTTGACTAATTAGCTATGGTTCTCTTATTGGATATCTGGTGTGGAGACATTTATTATTTTTTTCTTCCCCTAATAGGGAAGGCCTGGGGATCCTGGTCCCATTGGTTATCAAGGCATGAAGGTTTGTCTTTGTAGTTATCCTAAATGCAAAATATTTTCTCCTGTTTAAGATTTGATAAGTGTTTCCTGACTGAAATGGTAGCTCAGAAATTTCCCTCTGAACTTTCTTTTTCTTCTAGGGAGACCAAGGAGAAAGAGGAAACAAGGTAAGAAGCCAAATTGTAGTAGGGAAAATATGATTAATTTGACATGGTTGAAATGGCTGAGCTTTTTCCAAGAAGTACATGCTAATCTAATCTAGCTCTTTCCTTATGCAGGGAGAAAGAGGTCACAAGGGCTTCAAGGTAATGCTACAGTCACTGATTAGGACAAATTTTCTGTTGATTTGTTCTACCTCCACATATTTTGCCCATGCTATAATATTTCTCTATGATCTTTCCAGGGAGACAAAGGGCAGGCTGGAAGAGATGGAGTTGATGGGCTTAAGGTGAATGCATTTTTTTTGTTTGTTTGTTTGTTTGTTTGCTTGCTTGTTTGTTCTCCTGTAAATTGTGAAGAGTGCCTTTAATTCAGTAGTAACAATAAAGTAATAAGCAGTATACAATAAAGTTTTAAGCAGCAATAAGTTAGGCATAAGTACTTCCCTGGGTATTCTTTGTCTGTTTGCTTTCTGTGCTGTAATACCTGCTGACATCTATCCTGATCAGCTGCACTCATTTCTGTTCTTTCATATCCTCTGTCTATACCATGCAGTCGGGTCTAAAAGCCCACCCCCAAGAACTGTTGGCAGTGTTTGCCTCAATAAATATGCAATTTGTGGCATTTCTAGCTAAAAGTGCAAAATATGGTGTCAATGCAAATAGATTAATTTAGCACCCACAATGTGATTTACTGCAGTCACTTCGGGACAGTTGTGTGTGCAAATTAATGCGTCCGAAGGGCAGGTATTACATTGTAATAATGGTGTTATACTATTGCCGCACGCATATTTTTAATAATGAGAAAATCATGCCATCATGTTATTATTACTGCGGTAAAGTTGGGTTCATCCAACTCCAATGCCAAATGCATTTAAAGAGATTTTTGTTTTCTCTATTTTCTCATTTACGCAATTATTCTTTGTAAAGCACCCGCAACACACCCACTAACTGCACACACATTTTATGAGATTGCACATGCAAATTAGTTAATTAGCACATTTTTATTTGTTATCTTAGTAAATCGGGACATTTTTCTTGCTCCACCATGGCTGAATCATAAAGTGCTTAATAATTAAGCTGTCCCTTGCTTTTATTGCTCATATTGCTCTTATTGCTGCTATTTTCTTTTGTGTCCTGTGTATAACTGTGTAATGTAGTTATGTTATTACAATGTATCTTATTATTAGTAAAATGACACTTATTATATTATTGTAAATATGTCAGTTTTCTTGTTCTGGTCTTCTTCCCTGGCTCACTATGTAACCATGTAAATAAGTCTCAAATTTATTTTCTAAAGCATCACTGTATGTGTTCTATATAGTGCATTATATATTGAGTCATTCTGTTATTGTGTGTTACATGTCATTCATGCCCTTTATAATGCTACATTTGTCAAATCAGCAGCCGCTTCCTCCTGAGTCTTCTCCCCGTGTTCAAGCTGTGGGATGACCCTGTCTTTTTACACTATCCCTCCATGCTGCGCTTCATTCTCACTCGTATCAGGCCTAGATATTTATCTTGGGGTGTGTTTGTGTTTTAACTTACAGGGTGAGCCAGGGTTTGCTGGACTCCAAGGTTGCAAAGGGTCATCTGGGCAGGATGTAAGTCTAAGCCTCTCCAGGATTTTACAGTATGAAAGCAACTTCTTACCCATGTGTACACGCGCATGTGTGTGTGTGTGTGATTGTGTTTGTGTTTGACAGAGGGCTAAGTAACTGCACTGTCCCCTGAGTAGTGGTGTGCAAGGAAGTTTTAGGTGCAGCATGACATCATTGAGGCACGACCTTGCAGCTGTATGAAGTATAAAGTTCCACTCTTTCCACTAATCCACTGTAATACTAATGTATACTCTTGCAGTATTGCCATGGTAGTGTGATAAATATTTAAAATGGATAAGACCCCCTCTGATTATCAGTGATGTATCAGGAATTTATTCTCTATTAAACACCTTCTGCTGGATAAAGTGTAGCTGTAGAGCCTCTGCTTCAGCAATTGCTGGTTGGTTGAGAAGGTGCAGCCTTTTTTCACTGCCATAGTTGGTTGGATAAAACTATGAATGTCCCTCCCCTCAAGCCAAATGATTGCTTTAATCGTATGTCAGTCAGACTCTTTGTATGGAACAGCTGTTCATGTTCAGCCTGCATCTGGAACCCAGGACGGAGGATGTTTGCCTCTCAGAGAGCCAAACATTTACCAGACCTGACATCCTGGCCACTCTCTGAGCTCATGAGCTATAGACTGTTTGTGCTTTATTTACATTCTTTAATGAGTCTGCTTGTTGACAAGAGTAGCCTTTCAATGTAGATCTGCTAACAGATATGTTCTTTTAATTAATTTCTTGCCTTCTATTAAAGGGTTTGCAAGGAGAACCAGGTCCGAAAGGAGACCCTGGTCCTTATGGACAAAAAGGAGGAAAAGTAAGGAACTGACTTTGTGTATGTATTCATCCGTTTTGCAATGCAAACACTGGAGAAGAAATGAGTACTATCCCCCTGATATTTACAAAAAAGAGTTGATCCAAATATCATTAATTGGGTAAAATATGTCCTTATTGCACCAATGTCCTTAATGAATTAAGACATATCTATGAAAACCAGAGACCATGGGCTACAGACATGACGTTTGGGGGGTTTTCTGCTAAAAGTACTAGAATCTGAATGTGTGTTTCTCTTAGGGTGAGCCTGGCAAAGATGGTGGAGCAGGAAGACCTGGTAACTATGGATCCCTTGGAGATAAGGTAAAAATTTAGAGTATAATTTTTCCACCTTATTATTTTGCTCAAATTATTGATATTCATCCCTTTCCTTCTGCAAAATCATAGGATCATTCAGGTGCATCAATCTGGCTTAGGTGCCTGAATGTCCTTGAGGACCACAGCGGGTTTGGAAGTCCTGTGATTCTCTCCATTTATGACTCTTTAGGACACTGTCTCATCAACACATTTCTGATTGTTTTTTGTAGGGTGACAGAGGACCAAGAGGAGCTAATGGAGATAAAGGAGAGAGAGGGGATGATGTAAGTGTTTTTGTTTCTTCTTTTCATCTGTTTTATATAGTATCGCTGCTGGATGCATTCTTGCATGGTGTGTTCTACATATGGATTGCTAATTTACTAGATTTTGACTCATAAAATTAAAAGCACGCCAGCTCGTATTATTTTAATCTTGTGATGTTCCTGTTGTTCTGAGCGTTGTATGTTTTCAGTGACAAACAGAACTATGCATAAGAAAGGGGTCTGAATGGCCAATAAGTTGATTAAAAAAACATTCCTGTCATTTCTGTCAGTTTTGGCACCCTGATGACTCGTCACGTGTGTGCACGCACATGTGCTGTTGTGTTTTAATTGTCTGCTTTTGTAGGTATGTGCTCTACATATCATAGATTAGCGATAAATAACAATGATATATTTTCTGTTTTATAGGGACCACAAGGACCAGATGGCCCAAGAGGCGAAAGAGTAATTTGCATTCTAATTTTGCTCCGTCACGCCCCTTTTCTTTTTTTTGATGGTAGATTTACGAGTAAATCTAGTGCACCCTGTGGACATGTGATGTGTAAACGGTAGGATTTCCGTAGAAATACAAGTTTTTTGTATTTCAATCCTTTTGTAGGGTATACCAGGTGAGAAGGGTGAACAAGGTGCCCGTGGGAACAGAGGACCAAGAGGAGACCTTGTAAGTTTATATCATCTTTCATGCTGCTCAGTATTTTTAGGAACCTAGCTTTATCACCTAATTAAGTTATATACCAATCAGTCACAATTAAACTTTAAAAGTCTGCTGTATTTGTGATTCAGAGCAGGCTAACAGACAGGTGGTTTCATGTTCGATATCCATCTCCACTGGCATTGTATATCCAATCTCCATATGGCTAAATATAGTTGTGAGACAAAGTTAGAATCAGCTTTATTAAATCACTTCAGGTGTAGATTTGATCTGCTCTGCCATATTTAAAAAAATAAAAAGGATTTCCTGGGCTTTTCTCCATCCACATTCAGGCAGATAGTTGAAATTTGTTTTTAGCAGTTAATACTCCTACAAATGTCAGTGTCAGGACACACTGTAGAATTCTCAAACAGGTGACAAAGAACCCTAGACTGACAGCTGCGTAACTGCAGGCATCTCTTAGATTTTTTAAAAATGCCTGTGTTTATTACTTTAATATGGAAAACACTGAATCTGATTGGGATTCATGGGAGGTAATCAGGGAGGAAATCACTGGGAAGAAAAAAACATTACTGCTCATGTGACGTTTGCTAAAGAGCACTTGGATGTTACACGGCACTAAAGTTGAACTTTTTGGTAAATGTACAGCATTATGTTTGGAAAAAAGAAATATCGCATACCAACTTGAACACTTCATCTCAGCTGTCAAGCTTGGTGGAGGGAGTTGTTTTCTATAAGGGGGTTCCACTACTTTCTAAAAGAGATCCAATAGTTTTCCATAAGAACCTGGATTGTTTAAACCATTGGTTCATATGGTATCACACTATGTAGTGTGTGGTATGTAAGTCTGTCTTCCTCTGTTATTATGGCTTATATGAAGATTATATCTCGTTTTATGAGACATTTAGGAAGAAATACAGATACCAAAGGACTCATAAACTTTGTCTCACAACTGTATTTACCTAAGGGAAGTATATAATTTTGCACTGATCAGACCAGCCTTATGAGGTTATGCATCAAGCATGAAGGAACTAACAATTTGTAAATTAAAGTGAATGGATGTTGATGTAACCTTTGACCTCTGTAGGGTGAGCCAGGTCCTCGGGGCGATCAAGGACGTGAGGGATCATCCGGACCTAATGGGGACCCGGTAAGGCATTCAACATTAACAAATCTAACCTGAACCCTTACACTATTACTTGTAGCCAACAAAATGTGATCGTGTTTCTACCTAGATACAATGGTCATTGACTCAGACTCATTAAACATTACCGATGGCTTTTATATTCCTTCATTACAAAGAGAAAATGTTGAATAATTAAAAGCATGAGATATTTCAGGATTGCACACAGGCCTGAGGACTTGGTTGGCCTTATGATATGTGACTCCTTTGATCTTTGAAGAGTTGTGACCTCACAGCTCAGGCATTTTGCGAGGACCCTGATTTCTCCAGTAACAGATGTTGGGGCTCGGTTAGGAGGCACTCCAGAGAACAGATGAAGAGCCCATTTTAGCTGAATTAGGCGATGAGAGGATTTGGGAGGAGCAAAAACAGAATTAAAGGTTTTAAGATTTACAATATCCTGAGCCTGGCAGAACCCCAGGTGGACATCATTAACTCAATCCAAACCTAAGTGACCGACTTGAAGGAATATTTGATATACATGACCTGTATCATGAATCATATCTGCTGCATTTATCTAAAATTCTCCTTAGTAATTGGGTAAGTAGTTCTAGTACAGTTTATTATTGTAATTGGAGTAGAAGGTTTGATTTTCCTGTTGCTTTCTGCACTTGAATTTGACCAGTTTGTCAACCAGAGGGCAAAAAAACAGTTGTGTTAATCTCCTCTAAAAAACTGCTTTACCTTTACATTCTTTAGTGGGAAGACTAAAAAAATCCTGCTGTATGTAGTCTAATATGAGAGTATGTGGTATATAAAGAGGTCTGCAAGGTTTTTTACAGGCCTACTATGTTATGTCATGTTACAGTGTGACAAAATCATTCTTTAGCAAACCAAATCAGAATTTCATGACAATTACAAAATTAGATATACTTTTGTAAATATTTCCAGCTATTATTTTGATAATATGATAGATGAATAACTTCATTCAAACATCCTTTTTCAGTTCAGTTTTATGGTTTTGCCATCTGTTCCTTTATTTCAAAAAAGGATGGTGATGCACAATGCTTCTACTGTGAGGTCAAGAAAGATTCTATGGTTAAGATATTGCAACAAAATAGGGATATTGGGAACACAAGGCAAAATATCTTCAAGAGGATATTAAAAAAGTTAGGCTGTTCTGCAGATTTGGATATAAGAAGGTTTTTTTTCCCAAACTTTAAGACCTGTGTTGTGGGATTGTATATGGTTCACAGGGCAAAGTTTAATATAAATCCACCAATGAGTGTGTCTGTCCTTTCAAAACAAATCTTATCACGTCCTCCTTCAACATGCCTAAACTGTAATGTGAACCTAATATGGAACCACATTTAATGTGTGTGTTCATTCCTCCCCACTGCATCTAAATTAGTGGTGTTTCACTGATGTAGCATGTGTGCCATATTAAATGCTGAACGTACTTGAGAAAGAGAAAGCAGCGCCACAGCTCCCAACTGTTTCACTTCTGTATGTGCTGGATTGGCCAGAGCCCAGATGTTTGGTTTCATGTGTGTAAAGTGTACTAATACCACAGTGCTTCAAATGTTTTCTCTTATGTAGAAGTACTAACTGAATGATGACTGCTTTATTTTTTTAACGTTTACTGGCACAAAATTTGTTTCCAGTTGGAGAGAGTGGGGGAAAAAAACGAAGGTGGAAATCATGATGTGTTTCTTAATTTATGAGTTAAAGCCACTGCTCTTTCCAAATCCTCCATTTGGCTCATTCTTTCATGTTTCAAGATTCCTTCTCAGGAAAAACTGCATTTGAAAATAAACAATAATGTAATTTCTATGGAGTCATAAGTATTTGTGGCTTATGACTCAACACAGAAAATCCAGTAGAAAGTTGAACCTTAGATAACTTTAACTTTTATTGAACTTATTTTGTGCCAATTTGTCATGAATGGACTTGGGCATTCCCTGAATATAAACAGACATCGGAATTTAGAGAAAAATCTCTGGTTTTCTTTCAAATGGAATCTGATCTATGTTTTCAAATATGCAACTTCTACCATTTTTTTCAGTACTGGAAAATTAAATGTAAATGTAAGGATATCTATAATACCATTGAAGTTTAATTATTGATAATTAATTATCTGTTTAGTTTTGACTGATCATTTTAGCTCATTATGTAGCTCTATAATTAAGAATTTCATAGTGTTATCATACAAATATGGAAACATTTTTACTGCACATAAGGTACAAAAAAGGACAGATATGACTGAAAAATGTGTGGCTGTTCAGTATTTGGATGGTAGGTGTTTACCAAACATATTACATATTATTACAACATATAATACATACTTTAAACATGTAATACTGCATATTATTATAACATACAGTAAAAACCAACCATGTCGGGTAAGGTGTTGGGCCACCACGAGCCCAGAACAGCTTCAGTGCACCTTGGCTAGATTCTACAAGTCTCTGGAAACGTACTGAGGGATGGAACACCATTCTTCCAAAAAATATTCCCTCAATTGGTGTTTGGATGATGGTGGTGAAAAGCACTGTCTAACACTTCGGTCCAAAATCTTCCATAGTAGTTCAATTGGGTTGAGATCTGGTGACTGCGAAGGCCATAGCATATTATTTAAATAATTTTCATACTCATCAAACCATTTAGTGACCCCCCGTGCCCTGTGGATGAACTCATTGATTCAGGTTTTCCCATTAATTTTTCACCCGTCTGTATATATCACTTTATGTTACAGGATTAATTTTTTTCTCAGCAATTTGCAAAAAATACCCCATAATAAAAAACCATAAACAGGCATTAAAACAAAAGCATACAACTTTGGTAAATTTATTAAAATTAAAAACTGAAATTAATTAAAACTTTACATTTACAGTATTTACAAGTATTCAGATGGTTTGTTATGACACTAAAAATTGAGCTCATGTGCATCCCTTTTCCATTAATCGACAACTTGATAAAAGTTCACTAGTAGTAAATTCAGTTGATTAGACATTATTTGGAAAGGCACACCTCTGTCTATATGAAGCCGCATAGCTGACAGTGCATGTCAGAGCAAAAAACAAGCCATGAGGTGAAAGGAATTGTCCGTAGACCTCTGAGACAGGATTGTGTCATGGCATTATGTCAAGATTGTGTCAAGGTCCACTTTAGTCAGGGAGATGACCAAGCACCCAAAGGTCACTCTCTTGGAACTCCAGAGGTCCTGTGTGGAGATGGGAGAACCTGCCAGAAGGACAACCATCTTTGCAGCACTCCACCAATCAGGCCTTTATGGTCTTGTTTCTCATGGCCTGAGACTTATTTTGGGTGGCCTTTGGCAAACTCCACTCCTCACTAAAATGCACATGAGTTTGCTAAAAGGCACCTAAAGGACTCTCATGCTATGAGAAACAAAATTCTATGGTATGATTGGTCTGAATGCCAAGTGTTACATCTGAAGGAAGTCAGGCACTGCTCATCACCTGGCCAATTCCATCCCTACAATGAAGCACGGTGGTGGCAGCCTTGTACTGTAAGACAGCAGGGACTGGGAGGATTGAGGAAAAAATAAACAGATCAAAGTACATAGACATCCTTGAGGAAAACCTGCTTAAGAGCGATGAATCAGAGTATGATCCTATACATTATTTTTTTTAAATATTTTCATTAAATCTTAGGGTCAGTCGGGAAAGCCTGGGGCTCCAGGTTACAGAGGCGACGAGGGTCCCCCAGGACAAGAGGTGAGAGATTTCAGCGCTTAAAAAATGCATTTTTTACATAAATCTTACATATTGATGACAAAAACCACACTTACTGTGTTTCCTTTCTCTGCTTTAGGGGCCTAAAGGACCCAGAGGAATCAAAGGCACTCCAGGAGACAGAGGCCTTATGGGAGAGAGGGTGAGTTAGTCTTGTTCCCGCTCGGCATAAGATTTTCACAAACAAGCCACAAACTGGCCGCTGTTATGTTGTTTTTTAATTCTTAGGGAGAAGATGGACCACCAGGAAATGGAACAGAGGGTTGCCATGGTTTCCAGGTATATCCGTCCTCTCATGAAAATGTACTCAAAATAAGTTCATTGTTTCTGCAGGGGTTGATATGTCTGTCTATTTCTCTCTCTTAGGGTTATCATGGTCCCAGGGGAGATCTGGGAGAGCCTGTAAGTATCCAGCAGTCAACATAGGTTTTCCCTTTTATTCACTTCTGGTTGCTTTTTAATAGTGTTTTGGCTCATATCAGGTAATACTAATGGTGAGATTAGACAAGTAGAAAAGTTGCTGATGATTCTACAAGACTCTGACTCTAAAGCACTATTCTTCATTCATTCTCTCGTTCTCTTCAGGGAAGCAGAGGAACGCCAGGGCCCAAAGGGGATGACGGAGAACCTGGTGACCCTGGTTTAGATGTAAGTACCTTTGCACATGAGTCAAACTAATTTAATGGCACAATTGCTGTTTTCTCTTCTGAGATTTCTCTCTAGTCTTCCAATCATATTGTAAATACCGTCCTATCTCCACCCGTGCTTACTGCCGTATTTCCACACTCCATCTGTCCATCAGTTGTTCTCTCCCCTTGACTATCTGTCTGTCCTCTATCTTACTCACCTATCAAGTCAGCTACTGAGACTTGCGCAGCTCCTCTGTCTGATAGTAGGCTGGTTGCTGACGCCAAATTTGAGATCAGGCAGTTGTGTGTATCTTGTTGTCGTGGACACAAGAAAACACAGTTTAAGGGAAAAGTTTTGACATGCAGGTAACAAATTTTATCTGACAAATTAGACTTTCATTAATATAATTTGAAAGGAAGTTTCTGATGATATATGGTAGTGTGATGAACATTCTGAAGAGTTAATATGCTCCAAGCTTTGCTCTTTTTTTAACCTAACAATGGAAAAGAACTTGTGTATTATATGGTAAACAGAGAGTAGAAACTTAAGCTTAAAGCATGAATAAACTGTAGTTGTATTGATAGTTTCAATAGCAGCTCTTAGTGTGTTCTCCATAATATGTGTCTTTGGAAAGTCCAGGTTTAGCCAAGAATGTACTTTATTGACGCCAAACTACTCAGCTGCCATGTAGCCTGTAATAAATCCCATATGCTTCATATCAGATGGATCTTCAGCCCTCACAAGACATCACGTGTATAGACAGTCAGTTGTGGAGATTGGACACAGCAGTGTTTTTTATTATTCTTGCAATATCATCATGAGATGTATTTAAAGTGTATTTGACCCAGGCCACATCAAAGATCTAGTTTCAGTACAAATTTTATGAATAAAACAGTATGAATAGCTTTGGGGTGGTGTGAAAGTAAAGTGTTTAAATATTACAATGCCAGTGGGAAAAGCTGGCCTTATTGGCTGTCACTATGCTGGAATGAGTTGATTTAATAGCTGACCAAAAGGGAAAATGAAAGACAAGATGATGGCAGAGGTAGTAAGGTATTCTTGTAGAGAAAGCTCAATTCAGAATAAAATGAATTCAAACATAAAAGCAGACATGAGTTTTTCAAAGATTCCCACCATTAACGTTGTGTCATATTGAAAGCTCAGAATGCTAACAGCAGACAGCACACATTCTTAAGTGCCATAATTTCTGTTTCCCAATGTAAATGAAACACACTGAAACACCTGGCTTGTCATCAAGGGTTCTGCATCTGTTACACTGTCAGTAAGTACATACACTTAGTTTTAAGCTCTTCTGGTTAGAATATGGCCTTCTTTAAGCAGTGCTTTTTGTCCTATTTAGGAGTTGTGGTGTTTAGACATAACAGTTTCATAATTGCTTTCTGAAATGTGTAAACATTCCGTTCAACAGCATTAAGTCATGAGCATTTTTCACTCTGTCTGTATTTACAACACGTTGGAAATCCAGTCCAATTGAATAAACAGTTCCGACCCTCTGGGGTAGTCACAAAAAACTGCTTAAAATGTTCTATGAAGAGTTAATCATAGCAACTCCGCTTCATGTTTATTCTCAATGAGATTTGGAAGCTGGAGGGGTCTGGTTGGAGAGCCTGAACCTGAAAGGATGGCCATGTGGGGTTTTCTAATCAGGCACATATTTGCAAGAGATGACTGCTGCTCCTGAGGAAATTCTCGATTAAATGTATTATCCAACATTTGGCCCCTTTGCCAGTTTGTACTGATGTACTGTAATGGTTTACTATCAGACAAGGCTTGTGTTCTCAGGTCCATATGAGCTAATAATGAGGAAGGGGAGGGAAGGTATAGGCTTGCACTCAACCTGGGACCTGGGACAAACTTTCCCGTGCAACCAAAGCGCTAAAGGTGTTTTGCTGTCTCTAAACTTCGTCACACAATCCTGGCTTACACCTGGAGTCCATATGGTGAATTTACAGTTTTGGTTATAGGAATGGATCCAACAACCCAACCCTGTAAGCCTCTATATTTTGAGACACAAGAGCAGGACTTTACTTGGGTCTGCCTTTGATGAACTGTCTCACAACCTTGTATTCCGAACAGTGAGATCATGTTTTGATTCCTTTAGTGGGACTGGTTATTTGTAGTTATTCATAATTAGAAGTGCTGTCAGTTATGTGATTGCAGGCTCTAAACTTCGTTGTCTCTGCCTTGTTTTTGGCCATAAAGATGAAATATTGTGTTGAAAATTGAAAATTTGCAGTTCATGGCACAAGACATGAAAGATAAATAAAATAACCAATAATGAGCAGTGACTGTAAATTCAAATGTTTACTGTGCTGTTTTACAAAAGAAAGCCTTAAAAGCTCTGCCAAAAGCCTTTTCTAATAAATAGCCCTGGCAAGGGAGGAAAGGCTGAATGACACATTAACCATTAGAAGAAAAGACAATTAACATATTCTGTATTCTTCAGTTTCACTCAATTAATGATAAAAGGCTGGAATGAGTGATCTTGATAAAAAATTCAATTCAAATTTAAGATGCAGCAAAATAGTGCCATTGGTTGTACTGAATATAAACAACCGTGCTTTGTTATTATAGAGTATTTTTAAGAAGTTTATTATATTATTGTGGTCTATAAGGGTTTTCTAGATCTCTTCCTGTACTCTATTTTGGTTCATGTCAAGAATGGATGTATGTGTCTGTGTAGTGCATGAGTTGATCTTATATTTTCTGCTGTGAAGAATATCAATAACTTAAAGGTTGGTCATTGATTCTCCAGTCTGGCCTGCTTCAGCCCCATGGGGTGTGAATGGCACATTTCTTCTCTCGTACATCTGATTATCTCATAGTTCGTAACAGGCTCTCTGAGGTGAAGGGTGTTGCCGGTGTAACTGTTCTGATGAAAATTAATCTGCTATGTTGAGATGGTACATGGGAAGCTCTGTAGTGCAGCGTCATCATGCTCTTTTTCTTTTCTTCTTTTATTTAAAAATATTCATATTATGGGCTTTTCAAAGTGCATATTGCATGAGACATTCCACTGCACATATGTTTAAGAATACATAATTTGTGTATATCTTGTATATATTACTTTGTTCTCTGCATTATCCAGAATACTGACAATAGTGAGATCTTTGTTTAAGTCTACAGTACATGTTGTATACTTTACATGATGTTTTGTTCATTTTTGTGCTGCTCATGTTGTATGTAATGTGTCTTTGAGAAATGCTCTAAATCTCAGCCTTTTTACACATCTGGACCATATGGATCATGCCTGTGTCTTCCTCCTCTTTAAATCTGCAGTTGCTCTTAAAGGGTGCTCTGCGTTTCTGCTCATGTTGACTATTTGGAAATGTTCTTGTGTGGTTATAAACATTTCACAGCCTCTCCCAGACCCAGGGGGCTTCATTTGGTCTGATATCTGTGGAGGTAGTTACAGCAAGGCAAAATAATGCAACCATCCTGTCCATATTGAGAGACTTTGCATTGTGACACTGATACTAAAATGTGGAATTTTAAGGTAATAGAACTAGCATGTGAGAGGCAGCTTTAAAAGAACAGCAGCTGGTTGTTATCACCATACCAGCCCGACCATAATTTAGTCAAAAATAGTGTAGATGCCTCTGTATGGTTTGGTTTATGTGGGTAATCTAAATAGGAGCTGAAAGCTGGAAGTATTTGTGCCATGGGAATTGATTAAATTGAATATTAATATTATACTGTGCCATGATTCAGTATCCCTACATGGTTTTCACTCATTATTCAACAAATGCTGGAACTTGAGATTGATTGTGGGTGTCTTATATTCCATAGAACAATGAACCAGGACTTCTTGGGCCAAAAGGAGCAAAAGGCCACAGGGGGCCTGAAGGAGGAGCTGTGAGTAAAAAAAAAGCTAATATTTCCCAACCCTTACCTCAAAATGCTTTTACTGGCATTGCCATATCCCATCTTTATTGCACACATCATTGTACATTTTACCGTATGTTCAGAAATCAGAACTGGTTTTAACACTGTAAATATGCAGTCCTGTGAAATAGAAATTAATGTACAACAACATCTGTTTCTGAACGTATGTATTTTCACAAGTGTTTTCAGTAAACACTCAATTCACAATGAATTCAAATGAGTCATAATTTTTTGCCAGTACTGATAATGGTCGTTTACTCTGAGTTAAGAGCCTGTGGGAAGAGCCTGACCGCTCTCAGGCATAAATTCCACTATACTTGTTTCTGCTTCTGGACCCCATCCATAAAGGAGGAGACTCTTGTACCTCAAAAATGCTCTTATTTGGAGCGGGATGTCTCTGGAGGCCTGGATCTTTTTTTCTCTGGCAGAATTCCTTCTGTGTAAGACCGATTGAAAGGCTATCTTGTTACTATCCAGGCCAGCGCTATAAAAGAAATGTTAGCATTATGTTAGAAGTTATGTTAAATTTTTATGTATGGTCAATAGTGTGAGTTGAGGATATTTTGTATATGTCATTATCTTTCTTTCTTTTCTTTCTACTGATCAGGGACCACCAGGGCCACCTGGGCCACCTGGAGTTGATGTAAGTGGGTGTTGAACAATCAGATTTGTCTCGTAAACACTTTGCATATATTTTTAGCATCTGCCACAGCAAAAAGTGACAGCTGCACTATTTTGATTAGTCTTAATTAAAACCACTAGTCTTAGAATACCAAAATGTTTGCATTCCCTTTTGAGGAGAAAATGCACACAACTGAGAAATCACCCTATGTAATGACACAGTAGCATAGCAGCCTCTTCAACAAAGTAAGATTATGTTTTAGTAACAGTGGTGTAGTCCAGTCTGTAATCCGTTTTTTCAAAATGTCAACATAATTCTTTCGTGGAGGATTATTCAAAGCAAAAGTGTCCAAAGTGTTTTGAAACTGGTTCTGAAGTATTCTTTCTGAACAATGAGGACATTTTACATTGGAGATGAAGTACAAGGTACGAAATTAGCCTTCCCCTAGACTGTGACATGATCAGGTCCTTGGTTACAGACCAGCAGCTCGCAGTCGAGGACCAATTTTTTTGCAGTGGAAAGAAACTGAACTGTTTGACTGACCCGGCACCAATACTCATTGAAGTAGAAAAATGATAACTAGCTTTTGCTAGGTGTCTAGAAATGGGAAGCCCTACAGCTTTAGTTTACATTGTGAAGAATTCAGATGGATTAAGTTTCTCTCGACTTTTCAACAAGCGAATTGACAAGTCTAGAAAAACTTAATCAGGCTGAAACTTTGAAAACTTTCTCTAGTTTCACATAGCTGACATTAGCTAGAGAACGCTATCTAGTCAGTGTTATCTGTTATCTATCTATCTGATATCTATCTGCTAGTTCTTGAGTGCAGATTTCACATTCCCTATGGTTTTTGAATGGAAAAAAGGTACCTCTGTTTTACATAACATTTGAGGGGTTGAATATTACAACTGAGAGGATCCAAAAGCTGGTCAGAGGATATGAAAGAGGCTGGAGTCAGTTATAAAGTCAAAATGTAGGCATAGAAATTATTATAGAATATTTATATCACATTCAGAAAGAGAAATGCAAACTTTTAAACTAATATTACTGGGGTTTTCTTTACTATTAATAAACTAACTATTACTATTAATAAACTAACAAACATTTTTCTTACTTGTAATAATGAATCTGTAATACCTAACACGAAAGCCCCTGATTTACTAAAGGGCTCTGCGTGTTTAAAATGATCAAAATAACATATCTGTTTTGCGTTTGCCTTAATGAGTATGCAATTTGGGGCGTTTCTACCTTAACGTGTAAAATACAGGACATTGTCTATGCAAATTTTGCACCCACAGTGTAATTTACTGCAGCCCAAAAGTCACTTCAGAAACAGCGATTGCATGTATAAATTAGTACGACCAAAGGGCAGGTATTACATTTGTGTAAACCTGTTTCCACCATTTCAAGACATTATTTTAATTAAGTTATTCTAAATTATGTCTCAGTCTCTCAAAATAATGAGAGCGTTTCTACAAATTATGACCTAATATTACTGCAGTAAAGTTGGGTTTATATTAGATTTGCATGTTCGCACCGCCGATGCCAGTAGCATTCAAACAGCCTGTGAAAACATTTTATTTACATATATCTTATAAACAGAACACACTCATATCTACACTCTATTAATTTGCTTTCATACATATTTGTACAGTTTTTCAACATGTCTCATTGCCTTTAATTGGAATTATATTTGATGCGCAATTACTCATACATGTTTCAGTTTTACGCGTGCCACAGTTATCTAGAACAGCTGTATTGTCTCCAAACAGGCAGTTTTTTATTCTCCCTGCCTTGTAAATTATGTAATTTAATACAGACAAAATAAGTGGGTGTCACGGTCTCCCTGCCGCGGACTCTCACTTCCAGTGCGCGCCGCTGTTTCCAGCGAGCCGCGCACTTCCGTGTATGTGTTGTGAATCATGTGTTTTTGTTTTGTTTTAT
>JAOUQW010000004.1:16381832-16395417 GCA_028565825.1 Olivaichthys viedmensis
GCAGAGCTGAGGCTTGAACCCATGACCTTCTGATCAGTAGCCCAGTGCCCTAACCACTGAGCCACCACTGCCCCATAATACTTTGATGTTTTGATAAAATTGTCACAGTATGCAGTGTATGTGTGGGTATATATGAGCTACAACATAATAATACTAATATAATAATCTTTATTACAAATGAATACAGCACTTAACTAACTTGTAGTGAATGAATAATTAGTTCTCTGATATATGACAATATGTTTGCATGACATTAATATAGCTTGTGCAGTATTACACAGTTAATGCGTCATTGTTTTATTTCATCATTTTTTTATTATTATTTTTGTCATGATATGGTAAACAAAATAAAAAAGTAATTTCAGATTTCACAACGCTGCTTTCACATTCATAAGTGAGCCTCCGTGTGTGTTCTATTGTCCAGAAAAGCCAGAATGCCCCATAGACCTGTACTTCCTTATCGACACATCGGAGACGATCGCTCTGCAGGAGCTTCCACCAGGTAGCCTGGTTGAGAGCGTCAAAAAATTCACCACCAACTTTGTTAGAAAGCTGGAGGAAGTGGACTACAAGGGCATGGTGACGATCAGCTGGGCTGTGGGTGGACTCCACTTTTCCATGACGCAGGAGCTCATTAGCAAACTCACCAGCAAGGATGACTTCATCAACAAATTAAAGCCAATCCGCTACTTAGGCAAGGGCACCTTCATTGACTGCGCCATCAAGAACATGACTAAAGAGATGCTCACCTCACCTTCCAAGCCCAACGCCAAGCGCTTTGCAGTGGTCATCACAGATGGTCATGTGACTGGGAACCCCTGTGGAGGCATCAAGGTGGCAGCAGAGCAGGCTCGGGACCACGGCATTAAGATATTTTCCGTAGCATCATCCAACAGCCTGGAGGAAACAGGCCTTAGAGAGATCGCCAATTCTCCTGCTGGGGTTTACCGCAGCAACTACATGGCTGTCAATCTTGCAAAAGCACGGCCCGAGATTTTAACAGAAACTATTGACCGCATTTACAACACCATGGTAATGTATCTTGTTCAATACCTTGGCTTTGCATGTGCCTCTCTGGCAAACTGAGTTGAACTTGATTTGGCCACCATAGCATGTTTTGTTGTTTCTACAACCTGTTTGAGTGTGTAGTTTTAACCTGCCTTCTCTTTGTTGTTTTCCAGCTGCATCTGGCTTATCAAGAGGTAAAACCCCTATTGAGTCATTTCTCATGTCAAATACAAAAACCATCATATATTATTTATTAGTAATGGATTGTTATACGAAAGTATGAATATTCAAAGCCCTTGATTGTTTTCACCTTTAATTGTGCCTTTCTGACAGTGCTACAATGTGAGGTGCCTGGAAACACCTGGAACTCGTGGTCCACTAGGACCCAGGGGACAGAAAGTGAGTCCGGACTTCATCATATTTAACAATAGCAGTGATTGGCAGTGCAGTTGCTGTGTTTGATGTTTTTTGTGGGTTTTCTCTAATTCTCTAATGCTGATTACAGGGTACCAAAGGAGACAATGGCGAACCTGGTCCTAAAGGTGATAGAGGTCAACCTGTGAGTACAAACCTATTGATGCATTCCCGGGAATGTTAGAGCCACATACTCTCACTAAATCAAATAAATATATTGTCTTTAAATGTAAAACTCACCAAGTACTTGACAAAACATAAACAAACAGCCTGTAGACCAGACAGTATAAATGTTTTTAGAGCATTATGTTGTTGGTATGCACTAATGTGGAACGTTCCAGCCTCCATGTGTGAAGGTTGTTACCAGAGGTGTGGACTCGGGTCACATGACTTGGACTCGAGTCAGACTTGAGTCACGAATTTGATGACTTCAGACTCAACTCAACAAAATAGAAAAAGATTTGCAACTCGACTTTGACTTTAACACCAATGACTTGGACTTAGGCCTTATGACTTAAGACAACATGGGGAGGTGAGGAAAGCATGCCAGTGTCTAAATAAAGATAGACAGAGTGGACCAGAGACATACAAGACTTATCAACTTCAATTACAAATACGACACTCTTACCAACAAGAGAAACAATTGCAATATGGAAAACATGGGGCCAGAATAACTGATGAAAGTGTAACAACCTCCAACTTAATTTGACGTTTGAGGCTACACAAAAAAAGGTCAAGTTCAGGCTTCTGTAATAATTATCAAACTACCACTTAGCTAAGTTACAGTTAGCTAAAGTAAAATGAGCTCACTCCCAACACTTTATCAGGCTCGGGACAGATCGGATGCAGTTGCAGGCAATGGGCGAAGAAGCATTAACAAAATAGCTGAATGGGACTAGGCAGGATCGGAGTCGGAGGACAGGCGTTAGGTCGGGTGATCCGCAAACAGGGAATCAAAGGCTCAGGCAGAATCGGAATTCCAGTAGTACAGTCATACACAGGAATTCCGTCAGAATAGCGCTTGATGAATTGTCCAAATACATGGGAGCAAAACTTAGCAACCTCTGTGTGTTTGGACTGGTGTTTATATAGGGAGTGGTGATTGGGATTAGGTGTGTGTGATCAAAAGTCAGGTGAGTGGGAACGAGGAAGTAGCTCAGGTGACATGTCATGTGATCCGGAAGTGAGTGGTAGATTCTGGGAAGTGTAGTTCTGGCTGATTGGTGCGGATGTGACATACTTCATTTATGAGATAATTGCAGCTACGATTAAACCGCAGGCAAAGGACAAAGGGCTGAGCCGTGAGGTTGATTAATGTCAGTTAGTTAACTGGGGTCTGCTATTATCAATCCTGAGTGCAAATCCTAAATGGGCAGTAGTGTGCATAAGTAGGGAAGCTATTAGTTTAACTATATGTGCCAGTAGCAAGGTCACTACTTTTAAAATAAAGTTTTTTTTCCCCAATCCATCAAGTTATGCAAGTCTTGTTAGTTGGTTAGAAGCATAACTGACTTGAGGTTACTGGCTGCTAACGAATCTGCTCTGTGGAAAATTATTGCAAATGAATGAGCACCTTTATTTGTCTTAGTAAACAAAAATGTACAATAAAAATGTACAAATTTATTAAACAATTTATTAAATTAATTTAATTAATTCACAAACAAAAATAGTAAACAAAAAATTGTTACATATAGTTGCAGGTAAACTGTTTAATGATGTTGGAGTGCCCTCCCACTTTTCTCTTTCATAAGGGATTCTAAGTCAACTGGCCAAAAAATCTTTTGCTTAATAAAAAAAAACTTTTTATTATGTTCAGTGGTACACTAAAAAATGTTTACATCCCATTTCATGTGTAGTTGCACTACATCTATGTATTTTATTGTTTATACCGTTGTGTCTGTTAAGGTTATCCATGCATTACCATGGATTAAATAGTTTATTTGGAAAGGTAATAAACATGCATGCTTTCATTATTTAAATTTAACATACTAAAATTACTTTGCTGGTGTTGCATTTTGGAATGGCATGAAATTTTGTGAGGACTTATAACTCGAAGTTTGGGACTTGGGACTTGAGTGTCAACTTGAGACTTACTTGCTACTTGCAGAACAATCACTTGTCTGGTCACAAGCCTCTGGTCATTACATTCATGTAGAACAATCTGGTTCATTGGCTTTCAATTCTGTAGTAATCAAGACAGCCAGATGAGCTTTATAATATGATCTATAGCTGGACAATGTAAAGCTTTATTTTGTTCTCTCTTTATTTGCAGGGTGATCCTGGTATTGAAGGTCCTATTGGTTACCCTGGATCAAAAGTAAGTCTTTAATATTGTGCGTTCACTGTTTTCAGTGTCAACCCCAGATATTATATGTATCTGACTGTTTTTTGTTGTCTTGTTTTCAATCTCTCCTGTTTTAGGGAGAACGCGGTCACAGAGGTGAAAAGGTAGGCTTTTTTACATGGCCTATAAAAATAACGACTATAATTAAATTGAATATTTAAAGCCAATTAAATATTTTTTTCACTCATAGGGGGAAATTGGCACACAAGGAAGAAAGGTAAAGTCACACATTAATCTGTCTTTGTAACTCACAAATTTAAGAAACTAAAAACTCAAATTATTAAGTTAATGATCTGGTACCTTCAAGTAATACCAGAATATTGATCTCTCCTTACTAGGGAGTTGTAGGGGTGTCAGGACGCAATGGAACTGATGGTCAAAAGGTGAGAGTGGTAGACTAGGATGGATATAAGTTTAAGTTTAAGTTTTTTTTAAATCATCTAATTAAAAAACAAACCTAATAATTTTTGCAGGGCAAAATTGGCCGCATCGGTGCTCTTGGCTGTAAAGGTGAACACGGTGACAAGGTATGTGTGTGATGTGTTAAATGCGAGCAAAATCCTGACAGTGACATTACTGTGTTTTGACAGTTCTTTATTCTTTTGATAGGGTCCTGATGGTTATCCTGGAGATGTAGGAGACAGTGGACTAAAAGGAGCTCCTGGAGAGAATGTAATATATTTATTTTACAGGATTTAGTGTCATATCCATGTCATTTAATTACTTGCATTTTTACTGTGCAGTGATTTGTAACACCCCGTTGTTTCCAGGGTGATCAAGGTCGGCCCGGGAGATCAGGGCCATCTGGCCCCTCAGGAGACCCTGGTCCCAAGGTACACTGAATAAATAGAAAAAAAGGGAATTCATTCATTATTTAAGTTAATAATAATAATAATAATAATAACGATAACCACACTCCCTGCAGAGTGAGAGAGGAAGTCCAGGTACACCAGGTACCCCAGGGCAGAAGGGTCCTATAGTGAGTATTTACATTTTTTCTGCTATTTTATTTATATTAAGAGATGTTCCAACTTGTAACAATTAAATTTTGTTTTACAGGGGACATCTGGAGGCCCTGGCCCTAAAGGCGACCTTGTAAGAGAAAAAATATATTGTGAATTGCCAAGTTTCTCTATCCACAGTGATGTGGACATGGTACCTGGCCTAAAAGCTAATAGTTGCTGTTGTCTTGATAGGGAAGAAGAGGAGACTATGGACCAAAGGGCAGTCAGGGACTAGATGGGCCAAAGGGAGAGAAGGTAGGTGGATTTGCCATTGGCTACTCAAGACAGAATGCATATTCAATACGTTCAATCTGATTTATTTACCACTGTGTATTAGGGGAATTAGATTATCTTAACAACTAATTCCACTGAATCAAGGCAGTAATCATAAGTAAGTAATGGGTATGTGTTTTAGGGTGAACCAGGGCTTGAAGGTATAAGAGGGCTTCAAGGTGAAGCTGGTAATAAAGGAACCAAGGTAATTTCCATTAAACAGTCTTACTAGCTGTTTGTATTATTATTATTATTATTGCATCCAGAGCCAAAGCTTTGTTTTTCCAAATATGTTTAGGGAGATTTAGGACTTCCAGGACCAAGAGGTCCACCAGGACTATCAGGAGAGCCTGGGAGAAATGTAAGACCACAGCACAACACAATCTAATGTGTAACTCTCCAGTAAAGGTTTGTCTAATAGTTCCAGAAACGTACAAAATATTAATGAGTCATGGCATTCTTGTTGGTATCAAAATGTAGGAAGAGACTCAGAGCAGATTTTCTGGTTTTGGTTATTGAATTTTGGGCTTTGTATTGGAGGAGTATGTCTTAAATCAGAAATCGTAAGAAATCTTAAATGCAGAAAATAATCTTTCTTTGTGGTAACAGGGGAGCCGTGGTGACCCTGGTGATGTCGGCCCCCGAGGTGAGCCAGGACCCCCAGGACCAATTGTACGTTCAACAGTGTCTACCTCATTTTAATCTCAAATTAATCACAGGCAGTGTAAGATCCACCAACATCAACAAACAACATAAAGTACCTGATCCATTCTGGGGCTTTTTCACATTTTAGAGTCTCATAGATGTTACATTTTTACACATACACAGGTATATAGAGAGAAATTCTATTTGTGAATGACATATACTGTAATTATTAATGGAGCACAATGAGACAGAAATAATATTGTTAAAATATATATATATATTAATTAAAATGAATAAAAATAAATTGGGAAATTAGGAATTTTAAGTTTTCTTTGCTTATGTGCTATTCATTTAATCAATAACTTGAAACAAAATGAGATTTAATTATTTTGATAACATTTCTAAATGATACTATAGTAGTAATAAGAAAAGAGATGCAAATGTGGTATCGGATGTACAGATTCACTTGTGATCACCTTCCAACTTTTGCACAATACATACTGTTTTTAATTGTAAATAATACCGGTGCACCTTCAAATCTGAGACCCTTTAAATATCTATTTTCTACACTTTTATTTTTGAATTGGTGCTTCTTAATTATACATCTATAAGAGGTGTATTTACCCAGACAGATAAATTATGATCCGTCAGATGAAATGTGTTACATTGTCTTAGACTGAGGTTCTACTGATTATGGTGCACTTACCATGTATTCTTTGTGTTTCTAAATTAACATGCTTGGTTTGTTTTTGCTAATTTGCTAGCTATGCCAGGTTTAATTCTATCATTATTATATGACTGTTTCAAGTGCAAGTTACTATATCTAATACCACAGGGTGACCTTGGCAGGCCAGGATTCAGCTACCCTGGACCAAGAGGATCAACGGTACTGTGACTGCTATTTGGTTCAAACATGCCAAATTTACTTTGTATGAAGCCATTCATGCAACTTGTTAATATCTCCTACAGGGTGTCACAGGAGATAAAGGAAAACCTGGAGCTCGGGGAAGCAGAGGAGACTGCGGACAAAAGGGAGAGCCAGGCCAGAAAGGAGTACCAGGAGAGAATGTGAGCAAATTTTCATCTCCTACATTTATATATCTATTTTCTTCCAGTGTTCAGATCATCAGAAACTGATCTCCAAAATAACCCATATATGTGGGAGTAGGCTCTGTAGTTAAAAGGGATATATATAAACTTTGGTTGTTCTTTGTCAGGGAGAGCCTGGACCCCAAGGTGAGCCTGGACTAAGGGGGCTCAAAGGAAACGTGGGAAGAGATGTAAGTACAGCCACTGTTTGGACAACACTGAAATACCAAGATGTGTTATTCTATGGGTATATTATGTCAATAAGTAATAAACATCACAAAATGCTAAAAACACTGGATATGTATTATGGTTAACTAAGTAAAATATGAGTTTAATAAAGAACTTTTGATTTTGGCTTTGTACTTAGAACTCAGCCTTCTTTTTAACAGGGTGATAGTGGTGCAGAGGGAGACCCAGGCCTCACTGTAAGTCGAAAAATCTTTGTTTTTTTTTAGATCTTGTGGTGGAGTTTAGTGATTCGGTGTAGTTATTTTCTTATGTTACATCTCCTCAGGAATGTGATGTCATGAACTACATCCGAGAGACCTGTGGGTGTTGTGGTAAGTGACATTTCCCGTGCCATTCTAGATTAAATGAACTGCATGGACACCACTTTGACTTTCTACAACTTACTCTCTCTGTCTCTACCCTGTACTGTTTCAGATTGTGAGAAGAGGTGTGGAGCATTGGATATTGTATTTGTGATTGACAGCTCAGAGAGTGTGGGACTAACAAACTTCACCCTGGAGAAGAACTTTGTAATCAACACCATCAACAGATTGGGCTCAATAGCTAAGGACCCCCACTCAGAGACAGGTGGGCACACTTTACAATTACACCAAACATAATCCAAAGAAGTTCATGGAGATTGTGTGTGCTCTGCCATTAAAGCGCCAAAGTTGTGCTGTCTTGTCTTGCAGGAACACGTGTTGGTGTGGTCCAGTACAGTCACAGTGGAACCTTTCAGGCCATCCATCTTAACGACTCCAAGATCAATTCCCTTTCAGCTTTCAAAGATGCTGTGAAGAATCTGGAGTGGATTGCTGGTGGCACATGGACTCCATCTGCCCTGAAATTTGCCTATGACAACCTGATTCGTGACAGTCGACGTACCAAGGCTAAAGTAACTGTGGTGGTGATCACAGATGGTCGCTTTGATCCCCGGGATGATGACTCACTGCTAACCTACCTCTGCACAGATAACAGTGTTGATGTGAATGCCATTGGTATTGGAGACATGTTCGAACAGCAAGAGGAAAATGAGAGTTTGAAGTCCATTGCCTGTCAGAAGGAAGGAAGGGTGACGGGCATGAGACGGTTTGCTGACCTGGTGGCAGAGGAATTCATTGACAGGATTGAGACTGTGCTCTGCCCAGGTAAGTTGTCCATCTGTATACATCACTGATCTCCATTTCGTACCTATCATACTTGATGTTTCAGCTTTTCTGTAATATGTACATATACATCATTTTATTCCCCTTTTTTTGTTTTAGACCCAGTAATTATCTGCCCTGAGCTTCCATGCAAATCTGGTAAGATTCTATTTATTTTCGAATGGGTCGCTGGAAAAACTCATTCAATTCATGAAGGTTGGAGTGGTACCAAGAAACCCCATTTTACAAGGGCTCCCGTGAAATTATTGGGTGTCTTTGTGTTCATACAACTCCAAAAAGCAAATTATTAATTCCATTATTTCTTAATTTTTTGCTTCAAGGAATAAGAAGAAATAATTGAAATCTGAAAAAACTGAAATTGCTCAAATCTACTTCTGTGATCACAAACTAATGCTAGTTTAAAACAATCATGTATCATTAGCATGCTAGCAGACTGATAAAGTAACTAATGAGAACATGCTTCAAGAAGCTTTATATCCTGTGATGTCTAATACAAACTAAACCAGCTTTACTGTTATTTCTTCAATGTAAATCTCAAATATTACAAATATTCCTGAGCCTCAAGGTAGCATTAAAATAATAAATTAGCTAAGCAAATAGCCACTACACCTGTATTAATTCCCATAAAACAAATTAATGGCTTTAAAATAAACATAAACATACTTTTTAGTAGTTCTAAAAGTTCTAAAAGTCAAATTTAACCAGTCAGTCCAAGCATAGTTTGCACTGTGCTCTGTGAGCGGAGCCAGTCGCTTGGAGACTCCTAAAGCTATTGTCTCACCGCTCACTTGCAGATGTGTCGTCTCAGTGGAATGGGTACCCCTTACATGGATTCATTGCAGAGGAAGGGACGGACAGCCTTGTCCCAAGCACTGTCCCAAACGTCTCAAACTTACTCAACTCTCTGCAGGAGGCCAAGCACCCCGATGCCTACACCAGGGCTGTAGCCACAATGGCCTACACAGCCCAGAGAGCCAAGTTTGCCATCGGACCAGAGAGACAGCAGTGGACTGATTTGTTCATTGACTCTTTCAGAGTTGTCTATGGCAATCTCATGGGTGACCCTAACAAAGCCTTGGGGTTGTGTTAGGGAATGCTGGCTCCTGATTTGGCCAAACTGGGCAGTGAAATAAGGGCTATGGCTTTATATTTTTGGTGTTGAATGGTTGCTCTTGGCCTCGCTAAAATAACAATCATAATTACTAGAAAATATCTAAAGCTTGCTGGTCTAGCATTATTTTGAAACAGGCCATATTCAGGGTCAAAATTTGATCACTAATGAACAATGGCCAGTTAGGCGATCAGTACTAAGCATGGCAATCAGCTAACCTCTGCTTTTTTTTACTTGGAGGAAACTTTACACAAGCTGGAAACCTCTTTCTTCTGACCTCAGTGCCTGTTGCTTTTTGAAATACTTTTACATTGTTTTCTTTTATGTACTTGAACAAGACTAAGAGGTAAAATTAAGGCATCCTGACTGACTGTGAGACATTTTCATGCCTGCACAATGCAATATTATTAATCTGGGCTAAAATGCTTAAACCCTCAGGATATGGGAGACCTAAGACATTTGTTTTTTGATCTTGCAGGAATCTTAATGCAGAGGGCAATATTTGACAGTTGTGAATAATCAGCTGAAAAATACAGTGATCACCCAAACTCATGCTATGTGTAAATATTTGAGAAAACCATACCGTCTTTTTTTGTGAAACAGTTTTGCACTTTGCACATTACTGATAGGCCTCAATTCCTCTGAGGTCTAGAGTTTTTATAGAATATGTGTTTGGCTTTCATAGTTCACAATGATTTTCATCAAGTCTCAGCAGTTCTCCCACATCTTTAGTTTAAACATCAGATTATGTTTGGCAAAATGTTTGTGCAGTTGTTAAATGAGATCATTTAATGTTGGCTTAAGCCATATTTTGGTGTCATCAGTATCTAATCATTTATAAATGGAGTGTCACAATATGCATTTACGTCATTACTAAAATTGCAGCTAACTAAACATTAAATACATAGCTTCATTTCCATTCATTCAGTAATTTACTTCAACTTGAATAGTGTAGATAATTAGGTAAGACAAATATTTTACTGTGAATTAACTACAAACACACAAAATTATTTATTCACAAGCAAAAATAAAAGAAGAAAGAAAAGTATGAATTTTAAAACTACAGTACATAACTTTTGAGGATTAAAGATTCGAAGACCCCTCTGGTAGAAATATGTTATTGCAAACCACTCACAGAAATCTTTTTTTGCAACATTAGTTGTGCTGCACATCGCTCCCCCATGCGGATCAGTTTGATCATTGTAAGTGGCAAGTCAATATACTTTAAAGTTTTCAAGTAGTGCCTAGGGTTGTGGCGTCAATCCGGGATGACATATAACGCATGTCTACAAAATATGAAAAACCTGCACCAAATATGTCCCAACAGCTCTGACGTTGAATAAATATTTTAGGCTTTGCAGGGTTACTCACAGCAGCATTAGACCACAATGATTTAAACCATGTAGTTACTAGAGTGAGGAGTGTAAGTTTGGGCCCATTGATATGTCCTGGGAGTTAGAAAATGGGTAATTATTTCTATGTATGAGTATGGTTAAAATAAGAAATGTTTTGAATACAAGTTTTTTACAAATAACGGCTGCCATTATTTTATGTAATTATGCTGTATAGAAATGTGCAATTAACAAAAGAGCTCTAAGACTGCAATAAATACAATTAAACTAAGAGGCATTTATTTCCCTTTTGCATCAAATAAACATCTATTGCAAACAAATGCTGTTTTAATTTAAGTTTGTTTATTGTCTATTTTGACATGACTTGTAATTCTGGAGCTAAGGATCTAGTGCAGTCTATCAGTAATATTGTTTCAGAGCAAAAGCTCTCCCTTTAAACCGAAATATACAGCATCAACTAAATTCACGCAAGACTTATTTTGTTCATTTTGATAGATGCTTGGTTCCCATGAAAGCTATGGCTCTAAAATTGTGGTTATTTAAAAGTTTAATCCTGTTTTACTCTGGTTGAGCACATCCCAAAAAAGGATCTGTGGGTATTAGTCTGTCATTGTAGCTGGATTGGACAGGCTAATCAGTATCACCAATGCTCCCTTAAGGAAGTAAAGACAGAATTTTAATGAAGTCCATATTGTTAAGCTGTGATCAATACTGTGTATTTGTCTCCCACAGAGCCAGCAGTGGCCAGTTGCGTTCAGCGCCCTGTTGATCTTGTGTTCTTGGTGGATGGTTCAGAACGCATGGGGTCAGACAACTTTCAGAGCACCCGTGAGTTTGTGGAGAAGGTGGCTCACCGTCTGACCTTGGATGCGAGGAATGCCCGTGTGGCTCTGCTGCAGTATGGTGGTGAAAGCCGTCAGGAGGTGGTCTTCAAACTCTCAGACAATTTTACCGTCATCTCTGATAGTCTGGCAAACATGAAGTACATGGATGGGTCTTCCAATGTGGGCAGTGCCATTATCCATACCATCAACAACATCCTGCTGAGTGGAAACAACCGCTTGGCTCGCAGCAATGCTGAAATATCCTTTGTCTTCATCACTGATGGAGTCACTGACAGGAAGAATCTGGAGGAAGGCATCAGCTCCATGCGCCGGGCAGAGGGTGTGCCCACTGTGATTGCTATGGGCAAGAATGAAAAAGTTGACAAAGAAGTGCTGACAAAGCTCGCTCTGGGAGACCAGACAGCTATTTTCAGGGGACAGGATTACTCCCAACTGTCCAAATCCAGCTTCTTTGACCGTTTCATTCGGTGGATATGCTGAGGGAGATGGGGCATCCTAAGTTCACAAAATTGTAAGAGAGGAATTGGTGTGTTATTGGAGTCAGCTTGGTCATTAGGGTCATTATCAGAGTTTGCATCAATCTCATCTCAACTCTGTTCAGGAAATGCATAAAGTTAACCCTTGTGTAGTCTAAACATTCTGTATACTTCCCTTGTCCAAAGGCTCAAAAATGCCCCTAAGAGAATCTTTGTACCCTGATGGTGTACAGCTTTCATGGAAATATGAACAAAGGCAATGTTTCACTTTTTCTAATGTTAGGGTCACTCTAGGAAAAGTCACCAAATTTCAAGTTGAAAAAATATCATTTAGAGGGTTTTCTCTGTTGTTAAGCATAGTGGCGGGTCATTTCTGACCCTTAATACAACACAATGGTTAAAGAACTGCATGGCTTTATAACATCAGTGTGTGACTTTTGTGCAAGTTCTTTTATTTGATTTTCTTAAACTGACTAACTCAGTTTCAATAGAAAAAGATCTATGGGTTGCACCCTCATCATCAAGCTCACTCCATAATGTGCCAATGGATTTGGGAAAAGGGAACAGGAAGACACTACAGTGGAGATAAATGACAAACACTCCAAAGATTACTGACTGAATGTTTAAATTTTTGATAAAGTTGCCATTGTAGTTTTATTGTAGTAAATTTCTGTGTTTTTTAAGGAGCTTTACCTGAATCATTTTGTATTCACACCAAGGTGCTAAACTAGAGCAAGACTGGAGTTTTTTCCTGTATATCTATAGCAAGAAGTTTTAATGAGTTGTTACATATCAACTGAAACCATTCAGGGTAAAATGAAGCCATTTTGACAAATACTCGTTTTACATATCTCAGTGTCAGATGTAATCAGCTCAGTGTCTTGCCCCAGACTTAATGATAGTCAAAGGTTTATTGTCATCATTGTTTTACTTACTTAACACAGGGAACCAGTCACACCACAGCTTCTTCTCCAGTCACAGAGATAGACAAAAAATATCAGTCATCAATCACAAGTGCACTCCTGCTTGGATACATGCTTATGAGAGGGCAATGCGTTTTAAGTGAAGCTGCCATATAAAATGAATTTTTAAAGATATGTTCACGTACTTAGTTATGAACAGCAAAATGACCACAAAAGTGGTTTTTGAGTCTTTTTACGAGCACTGTAATCAAATGTAGTCAATAAATTCTATAATGCCATGAAGATGAAATCAGTGTTTTGACATGCTGTAGGACACTTGAAGGATGAAACTCATTATTTTTTGTCAACTTCAGTGTTAGTACAATAAACCAGGCTGTGGTAAACTAAATTTGTTTTGCTGTGGCTGTTGTTATTGTTGTCAAAAACTGCACAGTATAAAGTTATGAACAACCTAATTTTGGGGGCACTTTTTATTCCTTCAGTTCATATCAGATTCAAGCATTAAAATTCCAGATCATCTGAAGAGAAGCTTAAGAGTTTTTTGTTGGGAAAAATAATAATAAATGTAAATACCTTTATAAAGACCATTAACATAAAAACATTTTATTACTATTTATTTATTACTGTTATTTGCTGTAAAATAATAATTCTCTTTGTTACTCATCCTTCAAAAAATACTCTTCAAAAGCTTCAAGAACTCCAAGTTT
>JAOUQW010000004.1:16428295-16444283 GCA_028565825.1 Olivaichthys viedmensis
GCATTGTGCTGCTGCCACGCGATTGGCTGATTAGATAATTGCATGAATGAGAAGGTGTACATGTTCCTAATAAAGTGCTCGGTGAGTGTATAATTTGCATTAGCAGGTATTTCTCTGATTTTAGCCTGGTATGTTTGTTATTTGAAAAGTAGGCTATATCTGTTCTAAATACCTTGTAGCATAATTCAAGATGAGCACTGCCCCTAGAAAAAAAACCTGGAATGGCTATTTATCCTGGTATGGCAGAAAGTTAATGGTATAACCATTTCCATATCATGGTATTGTCAAACCCCAAGTCACAGCCCAATATACCTTATCTAAGAGATCTTTCTGTGTTGTAAAAACCAAGACCAATGATTAACATGATTACATCAGGTATTACAGTTTTTACTATGTATTATTTTCTAAATATTGTAAATATGTTTATAGTAATATGTAGTGTTTCGCTCAAAGTGTGAATTAATCATTAACTGAGTATAGCTGGGAGGAAAAGGGTGTTCTTTGTGACTTTGAGGTAAAGCATTGAACATCTTGATCTGACATTATTGCTTAATGTGCATAACCAAATATAACCCACCCCAAAAACTAATTTGTAACGTGTTCCCTTGTAGATTAAAGAAAGCTGTGAGATTCATTTCAACTAGCACCACAAGGTGGCATCAGACTTTCACTTCTGTACATGAGTACAGTATCGCCTATGTATGGACCACAATGGCAAATATAGCCTAAACAAGCATTAATATGGGCTCGGGTAAGATTGGAGTGAGCCATCTGGAGTGCAATGCCAAGTTACTAAGGAACTGGGCCCCTTCAAAAAATATAAAACATGTGGACAGCCACAGATTTGATACGATCTCATTTTAAAAATGGATTCATACCATTTTGGGTTTGTTTTTATGACATTTTGGTTCAATATGATTAACTTTCAGTGTGCTTTCTTATACATAATTTAATGTATTTCTGCAAAGGAAAAACATATTTTTTTGTTCATCTGTGACAGAATATTTTGTTATTAACTTTCCCAAATGTAACACTCATGTCAGAGAGAACAGTGCAGTAAGGCAATTGGTAATAAGTTTGTTCCTGTCAATTTGCTATTTTGCTGCTTTGCCCACTATTGCCTACTTACCCAGTGGTTACTAGCCCAAGTCCTCTTGAAGCAAGGCGAAATAATATTAACTTATACTGTTTCTGTTTAATTCAAATGAAATAATGAGGAGTCACTTAAATTTGACTCCCAGACCAGGTTAAGCCTGCAGGCTGCCTGTCAAGTTTCGCTGCTTTATTATAATAAAGAACCCATACTGTTCTGAGTCAAATATCACATGATTAGTCTCGTATACAGCCATTCCTCTGAAGTAGCAGAAATATTGGCACCCTGGCTGAAGGTAGGTAAGACAAATACCACTAGTAGTCCAAGTAATCACCATCTGGTATCTCAATGGTTTAAATGAATTAACCCTTGTGTCGTCTTAACATTCTGTATACTCACCTTGTCCTAAGGATCAAAAATAACCCTATGAGAATCTTTATACCCTGGTGGTGTACAGCTTTCAAAAAGTTAGGAAAAGTCACCAAATTTCAAGTTGAAAAAATATCATTTAGGGGATTTTCTCTGCTGTTAAACTGATGGGTCATTTTTGACCCTTAAGACAATACAAGGGTTAACCAAAAATAATATATTTACTGAAAGAAAATACTTATATTTTAAGACAGGAAGCTCTGCACTGAGGCCACAAAGAAAAGAAAGAAAATGATATGAATAACTGAACTGCACACAGACCTATTCAAGTGATAATGTGGTGGTGAGTGTTCTATCTCCTTCAATTTTTAGACAAGGAAGTGAAAAAAGGAGGCACAGCAAAGGCCTGAAATCCTGCCAGTAAAGTTTGGCAAATTATTGGATTAACTCTTTCTCCCCTCCAAACACTCTGCACACACCCAATCATTGTCAGCTACTTATAACACCTTTGGCCTTTTTCACTGCCTTCCAAAAAAAAGCAGTTCCAGTTTAGTCTTGGTTGGTCATCCCTCCATTACTCTGAACTCCTGAAGGGCCAGACCTGCAAAGGCAGCACCGTTTTAGGAAATAAAAAATCAAGCAACAAGCTAAATTGACTGTTTTATATAACTTACTATGAGTAAGAAAGTTCATATTGGTTGAATTGCAGGTGTTTGGCGAGCTTGCTGTTACAACTTTATTTTCCTTTCTAAACTTGCTTGCTATCTAACTAGCTTAACAAAACCGTACTGACGGCTACTTCTTGATAGATAGCAAAGCATTAAACTAACCAGCTAATTATTTAGCTAATAAGGTTTTATCTACTCAACAACTGAATTACTTCAAATTCATTCCAGTCGGTTACCAGTTTTTGAAAACAAAACATCATGTATACTTTGGTATACATAGGGGGGGACCTCAGTTGGGATTTTCAAAAGATGAGCACTTCAGGTGAGACCTGAAACGCATCAGGTTTAAACTGATGTGAACGGAAGCTGACACCTGTGATTCTGGTGTTCTCATATCCCAGCAAAAATCATGATTTAATATACTTATTGGCTGAATAATGATTACTTTATGAACTGAAATAGGGCAGTGGTGGCTCAGTGGTTAAGGCACTGGGCTACTGATCAGAAGGTTGTGGGTTTAAGCCTCAGCTCCGCCAAGCTGCCACTGTTGGGCCCTGGAGCAAGGCCCTTAACCCTCTCTGCTCCAGGGGCGCTGTATCATGGCTGACCCTGCACTCTGACCCCAGCTTACCAACATGTTGGGATATGCGAAGAATCAATTTCACTGTACTGTACTTGTACATGTGACAATAAAGTAGCTTTCTATTCTATTCTAAAAGAAACGACAAAAACAAAACAAAAAACAGAGGTAGAAGTTGGTCTGGTGCAACTGAGCATTGTAAGTATATGACCATCATGAACCTCAGAACCTCGCCTTATATCTAGCAACACACCAAGACCAGATAATCAAGCAGGAACCTCTGATCAGAGAGGAATCCTCAGGCACAGCTACACCAGTCATGGAGTCCGATCCCTGTCCCTCGGATCAAATAGCAGATTGTGAGGAGCTAGTCATCAGACCACGTGCTATCAGCCCTGAGACAGACAGTAAAGATGAAAACAAAATGCCTGGGTCAGCTACAGTTCCACCACAGCCTAGGGCACCCATGAAGAAGAGCGGGTCGAGGGACAAACCCATATCACCTTTCAAGCACAGTCTCATTCGTGTCTTAGATTGTGAAAAAAGCTCTTCCCTTACCGAGGCCCAGCTGTTGGAGACCAAAGATGAGCTTTTTAGTTAACACTTAAAAGTTTGTAGATGTAGTATATAAAACGTACTAATCTAGTAAACATTAGTCAAAAATTTGTAATAAAACATTCTAATTTAGATGAGTACAGAATAGTCCTATGAAGGAGTAGAATTCAGAGTGACCGTGAATTCAGTTACCCTTGAAAGGCCCACCCGGCCAAATATGCCGTTTCACTTGGAAATACGTCACGTTGTGGGGAAAAAATGCGTTAGAATTTCCGTTTCATGTTGTCTTGTGTTACAAACTGTGACAGTGTTACAAAATTCAATATAGAAAAATTTATTGTGATAATATTTTTGGCCATATATACCAGCTCTAGTACTAAGTCTGTCCGCAATTCGGTGATTGATTTCACCATGTATATTCTGTGAAACCAAAAGCTACAGTTAACCCTAGATTCTGGTTTATCATTTGATTCCCATGTAAATAACATCCCTAAAACTGCTCATCATCATCTGAGAAACATAGCCAAAATAAGAAATTTGCTAACCCTACATGATGCTGAGAAACTAGTGCATGCTTTCATAACCTCTAGATTGGACTATTGTAACGTGTTGCTGGCTGGCTGCCCTGCTCTCTCTTCAAGGAAGCTTCAGTTCAGCTTGTTCAGTATGCAGCAGCCCGTGTCCTTACCAGGAAAAGAAAGAGAGTTCTCTTCAAGCTACGCTGGCTGCCTATTAAGTGCCGCATAGACTACAAAGTCCTGCTTATGACGTTTAAAGCTCTAAATGGTTTAGCTCTGGCATATCTGGCTGATCTTCTGAAACCGTACAGCCCATCCCGAGCACTTCGCTCAGCTGAGACAGGCCTAATGTTAATCCCGAACATCACTCGCAACTCAGCCGGTGGAAGATGTTTTACTTGTATCACCCCATAACTCTGGAATAGTGTTCCAGAGAACATTAGGAACGCTAACGCAGATCCAGATTAAAAACGTACTTGTTTAATTTAGCCTATTCTTAGCTCTTGGGTCTTTTATCTTCTTAAATAGACTTTTCATGATTCAGTGTTAGGTGATGTGATATCCTACATTAATACCACATTTATTGTACCTAGCGTAGATTTTTCTTTGAAACTTTTAGTGCTTTTCAGCACAGCTCATCAAACTTAAATTCTCACAACTGGAACACAGCCAGCTTCTTGCTCTGGCTATTAGCTCATTACCTGGTGCTTAATGAGAGAAAAACAGGGGTATAATTAAGCAGCTGGTAACAACACACAGGTGTAACCACTCACTCGTTACCTGACGGTTCGACCCGACTTCTCCCCCTCCGTCCACAGTCTACACTCGACCACAAAAAAATAAAAGGTAAAGCCCCCATTATCGGTTAATGTCCACGCGGTTACCTGGAAAATATTATTCTGTTACCGGCACAGGCCTAAATCTACTCCTGCTGTCAAGAACACAAACGTTGCAGTTCTTAACTGCTGTCCAATTACAAGTAAATTTCTTTCATGCACTGCTTCCATTCCATTAGGCATTTCTGCTGGAACAAATTTCTTGTGCTGCCATTTTTAGTTGCTTTACCTTTTTTTTCTTTGGTTTGACGTTGAACCTTTCAGTAGTTGTCAGTAGCTAATAGCTTACGGCCTAGTGCATGTATGACCGTGTCTAGTTGGAAGTTGCAAATGTATGATTTTAAGAATAGCTGGCTAGAGGGTGCAATTTGATCGTACTAGGCTATTTTCCACACGTTTTCACAAGACTAATACAGACTAAGGTTTATATGCTTTTATAATTTATTAGAAATCCTCACATAAAATGTTATTGTAGTCTAAATTAAGCAGGGAAAGTAATCAGTGCATGTTATTTACTCTACCACTCTACTTATCTCAACTTGCTCCTCCCTGAAAAAGTGGCGGCTTCCTTCCCCCTATACTTCTCCTTGGTACAGTTTCTTTGCTTACAGCCCACTTTCTCATCCCTTGACTGCATCAAATACTACTTTATGCCAGTAGGTCTACTTATTTGTTTAATATCATTAATGAAAGAAGCAACAATGCAGTCATGGTGAATACCTGCACTGACTTGATCCCCACCTGCTCACTTGATCGAGCACCAAAAATATACCTGTCTATCCTCTCACTTCTGGTCTCCTTCGTGTTTAACAGTTTGTTGGTTTCTGACCTGGTTCCCCTCCCTTTGAGGACTACCATTGTCACTCATTCTTAAAACTCTCTCTTAATCCGACTGTTCTCAGTAATTACAGTCCTAGTTTAAACTTAACCTTTTTTTTTTAAAGGTCTTAGAGAAGGTTGTGGCCTTTCAATTACAGTAACACACATCCGGCGATGATCTGTATGAGCCTTTCCAGGATGCCTTTCGTACTGAAACCTCCCTGAGGGTAGTAAATTACCTTCTTTGTGAAACTGACTCTGGTCTTGTTAACATTCTGCTACTTCTTGATCTCCGTGGTGTTTTTGATAATTAATTACAATGTATTACCTTTTGCTTCTTGAAACTCATTTGGGTATCTGTGATATTGCTCTATCTTGTTTTAGGTCCTACCTTACTGAAAATAAGCATTTTATCATTACTGGCAAGCATAAATCACACATTACTACAGTTTCTCAAGGTCTCCCAAGGGATTTGTCTTAGGCCCTCTTTTATTTATTATCTACATGCTCCTCTTGGTTCTGTTCGTTGTCAGCATGGTTGGCAATTCTTTACACTGATGACATCCAGATTTACATTTAGTACTCTTAGGACTAGTATTACAGTTTTTTTAATATTTATTTCTATATTTATATTTTGTGTGTGTGTGTGTGTGTGTGTATATATATATATATATATATATATATATAAATAATGTGTGTAATGTATCTCGCACTCGTAGTCACACTCATTCACCTCCCTCCTTTGGCCAAGCTCCTGAGCTCTTGTGTAGAGACAGGGACGTCAGTCTGACAGCTGTTGACGGGTCCAGAGCCTGGTTGCCATCCTGCCACTCCAATCCTGACGTCTAAGGTTAAGACAATCACTGGCAGGTGGGTGTGATTGAGCCTAATGCACTTCAATTAAAATGATTAGTGATTTTTAGGTCCACTGAGGTGCTGGCGCATTGATTTTTAATGCCCTCTCCTCACGAAGGGCCGATTGAAAAATCTGTTTGGCATTCATGTGTCCACGGCTTGGTGTGACCTTGGTGCTTACTTCCCCTTTCCTCTATAGGTTTTCACCCTACTCTGCCTCTTTTTATTTAAATCTTTATGTCCTTGGTGCACCTGGTTAATTCGAGCAGACCTCATGTTGCAGCTCTTTCCGTTTTCTCAAAATGGTGGAGGAACAGGCTGTAATTTAAAGATACGTTAAAATTAATCTCTTACAAATTTGTCAGCTTTGGCCTGTTGAATAACATTGCACTGCTTGCTGTGGTTCATCCTGAGTAGACATGTGCTGTTAATTTGTAATATCAAATGCAAATGGTTTTCTGGGCACTTGAAAACATTGTCACTACCTCTGTGTTCCATTAGGAAGGAGGCTGCTTAGGTAGGCAGTTTTTTTGCATCTGCAATAAAGGCTGTCCCATTCAGAAGGTACCATAAGGCTGTTGTCTTCTAAAGTTTCTTTTCTGGCCAAATTTGAAGAAGCATCGCATGTATCCTGTTCAATAAAAGCATGACTCTGTTTATCTATACGAGAGTCCCAAAACAGTTGAACATGTTGCATAGACATAGTTCTCTAGCTAGCTATGTTAAGCGGCCCTCCTATAAGTAACTACTATTACAGCATACCTGTTATTACAAAACAACCAATGACCTCCTTGTAAAGATGCTAACAGTGCCTGAACCTTCTAAAAAAAAAAATAAAAATAAAAAACTGATAAAAATAAGCCATGCTGCACTTGTAGTGCCTCTTCACATCACAGTCATGTTTTTTTTGCACAACAAACACACTGGTTTAACACTTGCTGTGACTAGTAATTTGAACAAGTATTTGTATCTGATGTTTAAAAAAAATAAATACATTTTTATATCGAATTTTTGTCGTCTTGTTTTTGAGAGGAACGTTTTGAAATTACACTTAAGATAATGCTAGCTGAAGCAATGATCTGATGGCAACATGAAAAGACACACTGACAGTGCAATATAGCGAAGATTGTTTCTACAGCAGGGGGTGAATAGCAGTGCATAATACAAATAATAGATTTTTTTTCCCCCTACCAAAGCTGGAGTCTGGGAGATTCTAGTGTCACCCACATATGATCCACATTTGCTGACTTGCTTATACACTAGATATACTGACTGCTGGTGGAATAGGTGTGCTCCAAGACTTGAGATGAGAACATATTCTGTTTGTAATTTAGAGATTTCGTGTTATTTTTTGCCCCATTCAGAACCATGCTCGGTTCCACCAAACCATTGGTTGCTTGTTCTGTCAGCTCCCTTTTCCTCGTTTAGCTGTTGTTTTGCACTTGTAATATCCATGTTGCCTGGTTTTTGTCAGATCACTGCATTGATACTGAGCTATACTGGAAGCAGGGATTTTCGAACCACTGTTACTGGGTTGTTGTCAAGGTCCTTGATTGTCTTTCACTATTTTGATCAAAAAATTAATTTGCAGAAAACGTGCATGATGAGCATAGCAAATGTATTTAAAGCTGCTGCATATACGATTCAGGAATTTGGCCGCCTTTGCTAGAAAAATGCTCTTAGGATCTACTCGTGGAAGAATGTTTTGTAACATGGGTTGTGTCGCATCCTTCCACACGGCGTGGATTATCTGAAAGCTAATAAAGTCACTAAGAATTCAGGATGCGTCCCAAACCGAATTTTATGCACTAAATAAGATGCCTAATTAGCAATGACACCATTGGTGTACTGACATTCTATTTAGTAGGGTAGTATGTGGTTTGGGATGCAGCCCAATATTTGAGACTCTGAGGATATAATTATCTGCTGTAATCGTCGTCTCCTCAGTGTTATAGAAGTGTTCTGAAAATAACTATTGTGCACATCAATGTGACTGTCACAGTTACAGAGTACTATGTGAAGGAGTACTTTGCTTCTTGTGACCTTGCAGCGCTGTTTGTGAATCGCCAACCTGATTGCCCATGCCATGGTCTAACTGTGTTCGTTCTGCGAGATAACAGCACAGCCAGCTGAACAGCTAACGCTAACTAGCTAGCTAAAACACAAGCCATTGTTGAAAGGGACGGGCTTCTCTGTGTTATGATGCCTGTTGCTCTGTGTGAAGCCGTACCAGAAATTTTGGCAAGGGCTCTGGCCATACTTCTTTCGGGCGTGATGACGGAGGACGTATCTGAGCTGGTGTATGACGGGTGCGTCTGAAAACTCCGGCCAATTCATACCCGACAGCTCTGACTGTGAATTACTGCGGATTACTATTAGAGGCTTTTCAAGGCAACCTACAACAGGTCTGGAAAATCATCTTTTAAAGTATGTTTTTTTTTTCCTCCCCTGATTCAATAATAATTTTCTTTTTCATTTTTAACAAAACATCCTACACACTGTAGAAACACTGTTTAAATTGTAGGACACCAGCTTTGGTGAACTTGAATTACCCCTGTGGAATTTCTTGTTAAAAACAAGACATTGAGTGGCATGTGAGGGTCAACAGCACATGCATTATCTTTCATGCTTTGACATATGAATTAAAATTCATCAGATGTCTGTAATGTTTCACACACTAACTGCTGTGCTTGACATTTGACAAATTTTGAGTCTGAAAAAATAGCGGCCTGCCACATTTGACTTTGACAGAAATGACCTTTCAATGAAGGTTATTATGATGGACGACTGATCGCATTGACCCAATAAACACGTATAATTATTAATAATGCATGCCCATGAAACAGGCTAATGTTGCTAATTACGGTGATAAGTTGTGTTAATTAGACAGGTGCTATGAGGGAGTGGTAAAAGACGATGGGGAATAGGAGAATGGGTTTCGACATGCAATATTTATTCATTAAAAACTTTATTATTTAATTCTGAGCTCAATGAGGACTTTGCTACGCCCAGCTTGTTTTCTGTTCACAGGGCTTGGCCCTCACCTTTTGCTCCCTCTGTTTTATGTGAACAAGGGAACTGGCCTACACCCAAGGTGAGATTTGAAAAGACTTGCCTGGAACGACAATGCAGAAATATAAAAAGCAAAGTTTGAAAAGTTTAATGAAAAAAAAAAAAAAAAAGGTTGGCGCTCATTTTTAAGTTTCACAGCCCCTGACATTTTTAATAGAAAACAAATGATTTCAAATGCTAAATAGTAGGTTACTATATATTCCTAATGGCACATGCAATGAGAAGGGGGGGGGGGATAAGAAATAGGATTTATCACCTTAACCACTTGGCATTGAATTGTGATGGTAAATTGTAATCTTTCATTATGAAACTAAATGGGATGACGCATCCTAATATACACTACTGTGAACTCTGAACTGTGAATACTGTCCCTTAATCATGTGTTAAAAGAGCACAATGTCTTTTCTCCCACTTCTGTACCTATTCTGTTTAATTAAAGTTTGTTGGACACAGTTAATCATCAGTGCTATTACAAATCCTGCATGTACCTACAGACATAGAACTCAAACCAGTCTCGTATCGAGACAAACCACTGCAAGAGCCTCTATCTGCACATTGTGTAGGGTGTATGTGTGTGAGCGTGTTTTGTCTCCCACCATTGTATTGAATTACTGATATGATCCATGTTGTTAGGCTTCCTAAAGAACCCACTGACCAAGGTGGATCAGGATTATCAAGAGACCGAACGTCTTCATTAGTTTGCTTATTTTTTTTGTTAATCTTTCAGCGTTGTTTCTTAGCTTTTTGTTTTATGGACCAACAAATGATCATTACATTTAGTAGAAAGTTTTGCATGCAAAATGAAGGTCCAGAGTTTTCAGTTTTTCCCCCCGTGTCTGCTGTACTCTGTTCGGTGCAGGCAGTGCCGTTGCCAGTTGTGTTTACCCTAATGAAGTTCAGTACGAATTACTTGATGCCATTTTGAGCATACTGGAGCCTGCCTGTGTTTCTAATAAGCTGCCGGCCACTAAAGTAAAGGTGCTTTTAATAGGGTTTAATGCTTTGGTGCTGTTGTATTGAAACCATTAGCAATTCATCCTCCGTTGTTGCACACACTTTTAATGAGCACCTCCTATTGTCTGACCTCGAAAACGCACCGACTAGTCTTGTTTTGCTTCGGTATGGTTTTTTCCCTCGGTTTAATAATTACACGTACATTGCCTTATTAGAACGACAGTACAGTACATATAAGCAAATGGGACACTTAACAGACACTAAAATCTCTCCCCTCTTTCCATTTCTCGTCTTTTGTCTGTCTCCAACATGTGATCTCCTTCTCATTATGTCTCTCCTGTTTTAGTTATTTTGTTCCAGAGAGGTGCTAAATGGAATCCAAATTAGTTTTTATTTTTATTTTTACCCCATTTTCTCCCAATTTGTTCATTGCCAATTCACACCCACTAGCTAGTTCTCCCTTACCGTATGACCGTTACCAGCTGGAGAGGATTAGGGCTAACGCGTGCTTCCGCCGAGACGCATGAAGCAGCACGAGTTGCCTCTGCTCATGCAACATCCCAGAGCAGCTGAACGCACTTGGAGTTAACTCCACGCTAACTCCCCTCTTCCGATGAGTAGTAGAGTAATGCCATACTCCCCATGCAGAGAGCAGGGCCAGTTATGCCTCTTGGACACCCGGAGGGCTGTGGCATCGTCGGGATTTAAGCTCGCGATCTCCAGACGATAGCGCCAACGCTTTTCTGTGGCGCCACTCTGGTTCTTCCTTGTGGATTTTGTGCTAATTTAAGTCAGAACTATTGATTGATGTGTCTGTGTGTGCAGCAGTGTAGCATTAGGAAACTTGATGTAGTTGAACCTCTCCTGGTCCATAAATTCATGCACAGATGGACACTGTTGGATGTGGAATTGATGTGGCTTTGAGTCGAACCATCTATCGTATTTTAGATTTCTTTTCGCACAGGGAGCATATGCACAGCAGTACTTAACTTCTCAGAGTGGGGCGATGAGTTTTCACACATCCAAATTCCATCCTACATTTACCTTTGTAAGCGTCTCTCATCCCTCACTGAGCAAATAAAATATACTGCCATATTTTTTCCAGCCGAATTGATCAGAACCCATTCAGAAAGAGTGATCTATTACAGTTTGGCAACACATGCGTTTTGAAACAATGACATTCTATTTATTTGGTAATGATGCAGACATGTAAATAGTCATTGTATTTCGTCAAAATTATCTGTAAAAACTCAACAACTGATTTGCAGCCTTATGAAGTGTATAAAATGCAATTGAAACAAAAGACAATCCAAGTTGTCAAATAAAGCTGACTGAAAAAAAATCTGTAATTTCGTTCCCTGTTTGAAGGGGAAAAACACAGCATGAGCTTTGTTGATGGGTAGGCTAAAGTAGCAAGCTGGGTGGTTGGGCAATAAATACGTTTAAATCAGAATGAATCATTTTTAAAAAGTAATGAATGAAAAAGAGTAATACAGTCTAACAGGACAAAAACCTAAAGTTAATTGGTTAATTCTGTTTTTCCTAAATTCTTAGCTCTCAGATCTTCTGGGAGTGAATTTCAGTGTTCACGCCGGAGTAAATAAAGGCTGACTTTTGATTCGGGGCTTTAGCGTCAGTGAGCCAGTTGCTGTTTGATAATCTGAGAGAGCTAGCCTGAACATGTCTAACAATCTTTTTTTGTTTAA
Organism: Olivaichthys viedmensis; assembly: GCA_028565825.1. Taxonomy (NCBI): domain Eukaryota; kingdom Metazoa; phylum Chordata; class Actinopteri; order Siluriformes; family Diplomystidae; genus Olivaichthys; species Olivaichthys viedmensis. The sequence continues at coordinate 16,440,321 of JAOUQW010000004.1, forward strand.
GAGAGGGGCAAGATTATAAAGTCTTTCACGAATTAATAAGTCTTAAAATCCAATTGTAAAAGATACAGAAAACCAGTAAATTGTTTTAAGGACCAGTTTAATGTGACTCTTCATTCAGGTGTGTGTCAGGATTCTAGCTGCAGCCTTTAGAGCGCTTGGATAAGCCAGAAAAGAGTGTATTGGAGTAGTTGGCAAAAGGCATGGCTATGTCTCTTACTGTCAGTGGTGGGAGGAATATACCTGTCTGTCCTTTTTTAAGGTGACACTGATTCACATTTACAGAAGGTTAGTTATCTGCAAATAAAGGGTTGCCCCAATACATTCATTAACATAATGTAGCTACAGCTTGAGATTAAGGAATACAAATGCAGAAAGTCAAAGCCCATGATTTACAAACGAAGCACTCGAAGGTTCCCAAATTGATGAACGTGGCATTAGCTAAAAATTCTCAATGTTCTCCAACAGTTTTTTAATGTGTTTTCTTTAGCAAATACATTCTTTCTCATGCTGCATGCACCAGCATTAATGAAGGTGTTTTGTTGGCTTTTTTGACCCATTTTGATTTAATGAAGGGCATTTCTGCCACACAGGCTCCCTGATTGATCGCCAACTCCACACGTTTATTTTGTGGTGTGTCAGTTTGTTTTGACTTTATTAATGAAGTAGGTCGAATGCAGGCAACACATGGCAGAGCCTCCTATAACCCCAAGTCCATTTCTTTCAGGGAGCTTGTAAAAATGTAGATTTGAAATTTGACTGTTTTTTAAAAATGCGTGCTATCTAGAATGAGCTTGATATGTTTGCATGGGATGTGTAGGGTAAATATGAAATAAGCAGAGGCTGGGTTCAAAGCTGGCAGTGTGAGGGGCCGCTTTTTAGAACAGCACAAGCAAAAATGTTGTGCATTGCGATCACAGCATTTCACAAATACGACACGCCAAAGCAACAGATGGGTGTAATTTGGTCATCAATCCAAAGTCCAGACGTTTCTGTTGCAGACATTCGTGTCATAAAGGAACAATGTTCATTTACTTGTGGCAATGAAATGTCTTTGACATTGGAGTTTTTGTAAATGGTGATTTTTTGTTTTTGGAGCAAATGACAAAATGTCAAAGTCAAATAGCTGTGACATGATTCTCAGTCTGGCTTTTTTTTTTTTTTATTCTTAATTTTGTTGTTCATGCATGAATGCGATGGCACATTGTTCATGCGCCGTACTGACTGTCGGGGGTTGATTTGTGGAATTGAATTAGGCACATATTTTTTTTCCCTTCAGTTTGATAATTACACTTCCATTGTATTTATGTATATATACACTCATTACTCACTAGAACAGCACTGTTCACTAGATCTAAGCAAAGAGGTTTTTACCATCAAGACACTCAACAGACACTACAATGTGACCTCTTTCTGTCTCTCGTTTTCTGTCTGTCTGTCTTCATTCCCTTTATTCTGTTCCTTTTCTCTCTGGAGAGTTGCTAAATGGAATACAAATATTAATCCTGCAAACTCCATAGACAGCTGACATTTGTGTTCTTCCTTGTGAATTTTGTGTTAATTAAAGTCTGTACTATTGATTGATGTGTCTGTGCATGCAGCAGTGTGTAGGATTAGAACGCTCTCGTGGTCAACAAATTCATGCACAGATGGAAACTGTTGAATGAGGCTTCAACCTCATTCGAATGGAATGTCAAATTCCACGTCCATTACAGTTTAAGTGCAGATAGACACTTCAGTGGTTTGTATGCATGTGTTGAGAGAAATGACATATCTTAGACATTTCATCAAATGTGCATGTTGAGAGAAAAGTCCTAAAAGTTCCAGAGTAAAAAAAATAAAAATAAGATTAAAAAAAACCTTCTGCTTAACACCATCATAAGTTCTATTTCCATTCGTGTTTGTTGTTGTTCTCCTGGCTTCGCTTATTTACCTTTGCTAGCCAAACTCTGGCATTTTCTTTTCTCTCTCGGCTGGAAACGGTTAGAGCAGTGTTCAGGCATGTAGGGTGTTGTACTGGGACATTGTCAAAGTGGAGTCAGATTGGTTGGATGCAAACACATGGTCATTTTATTGAGGGTTTTTCCAAATTCAGGGCTTTGAGACAGGCAAGCATGGTCAAAACCAGAATAAAACTAGTGAACTGGAATTTGAGTAAAAACAATGATGATTACATTGAAACACAAGCAAAACACTTTACACACAAAGGCAGAAACAAACAGAGCAGTATAGGTGAGATAAGCATTGATAATGGACGTGGACAAGGTGGTGCTAGGGACGGAGCTGGAAAAAAAATTGGAAACAAAGTCTTCCTGACAGCGATAGTGCTCTGTCAGAGAGGGTCATCTCTCGCTCTCTCTTGCGCTCTGTCTCTTTTTGGGCTGCTCGACTAATACATTAAACAAAACCCACTTGTTGGATCTGATTAGCATTAAAGGAACACTTCAGACAAATTGTCCTACACCCTCACCCCAGCCCACTGAGAAAGCATTCGGTGACCTGCTGCAGGACGTTTCATGTTTGCTCTAGTGTTAAGGCATTAAGAGCAGTGTAGATTTGTGTAGTTCCTCCAGCTGCATTGTTTGTGAATAAGACACTAATCCTTTAAATGTGATGATTTAAATGTAAAAAGTCTTGTTCTGCTTGATTACATCACAAGATTTCTGTTATGAAGCGCATATTGTGTTTAGCATGAAGTTTTACAACTTTAGGTCTGGTGCTTGATTTATATTAGTGTGAAATGAGTACATGTTCTCATCACATTGCTTCTCTCTGTTTGTAGACCTTAAACATCAAAACACTTACTGATGATGTGGTAAGATTCCTTTTTTTTTAATTCAGTTTCTCGCTGCTTTTTGATTCTTTGGTGCTACATCGACTAACCTCATATGGTGTTCTCTGTTTTGATGCTTTGTGTCTGGTGTTTGCGGCATTAGCCAGAACTGGAAACCTAGCTTCTAACTACTAAATGGGCTATTTATTAGAAAAGCTTACAGTGCAATTGCAGGCTTGCCAATTAATTGGTTTCCGTTTAAGCAGTAGTTCATATTGCACGAAAAGCTTTTATCTAAAATCATGCAGCATGCTGTTATCTAGTTGTTACCTATCCTCGTTTTTCCACTAACACTGCAAAAGTTGCTCTAAATAAAGTCATAATGCACGTCAACCATGTATTATGACTGACCTTGAGACTGCATGTAAATAAGCTTAATGCTCTTGTCACCAGTTTAATCTTGCTGGAAGTGTAATAGATTGCATTAGACTCACCCTAGGTGGTCTGTACCAATATCAGTGTTAACATTTGGATTGCGACATGATTGTATTTGATGTGTTTAGCATTTAAGGAATTTAAATGATTAAGGTCTATTTCAGGAAGCCATTGATCTGTGATTCCTTTTGGAGAGCTCTGAGCTAGTTACTTTCAGAAATACTTAACATTTATTATTTAAAGGCAAGTTTGAGGTTAGTAAGTCACGCTGCTCCATTCATTCGCTCAGTCACTCTCACATATGTAACACTGGCAGGAAAAGTGAGCATGCGCTAGCGTACCGGTGCATGAGCACAAAAAAAAGTTTGTACACATACTTTTCAGTTTGCGTACGTATAAAAACATTTTCACATCAGTTTCAGGTTTTATATATCCCGTATTGTATGTAATTTGTAACGCAAGAACAAATCTATGGGATTTAAGATCAAATCTGATCGTACGAACGTTTTATAAATGAGGCCCCAGGCTCCAATCTACTTTAATGGGGAGAAACCCGGAAACCCGAAACGGATCGACAAGATGACGCTTCAAAGATGGATTTGAATTAACTGTTAAAATCTGACAAAAATTGTGTAAATAATGTGTGGTCTTTGGCTCCAATAACACAAAAAAACTTTTTTTTTTTTTGCCCTGGCTACTACGCATTTCTCCATAACAAAACGATGAAAGGTTTGACTACACCAACCCTAATTACTGCA
>JAOUQW010000004.1:16458857-16469612 GCA_028565825.1 Olivaichthys viedmensis
TGGCTTATAATATTGTCATATAATATTGTAGAGTGCAAATTAATAAAATGATGCAGGATACATCCAGGATAAACTATAATTTTGGTTTGAAATTGAGTCACTTCTGGACATTGCCATGCGCACGCATGATCCTTAGTAAACTAAACTAAACTAAACAGATCCAGTTCTGGAGTTCCCATTAAAAGCACATTTCCCTCTTTATTATAAGAACCTATGATTCATACATATAACCCAGGCTAGGCTTTATCTATAATATAATCATTGGAGTGTATCAAAATACTTTTAGTCAAGGACTAGGCTTAATCTCTGTCCAGGAAACAGGTCTATAACACCACAGATCACTAAGCACTTAGTCTAACCCAAGGTTGGATACCAAAGGGCCCAAGAGCAGCTCTCCTCTATCCTGAAAGAAAGAACATTGTGCTGTTGCAACAAAAACATATTTAACATATTTTAATGTGTTTGCCTCAATCTTATTTTTACTCTGTGTACAATGAAGTCCCAATCACAAATGCCTCCATGAGACCACAACCACTGATGCACCAACTCTGACTGTGCTGTATTCACTCTCTGTCCAAACGTTCAACTAGTCATTGGGAGGCAGATGCAGCAATTTCTGATTGGGTCTTCAATACAATGTGGTATTATGACTACATGACATCAGAACACAAAGGCTTAACGTCCCGTCACACTACAAATCTTAACTGCAATATGTCTTTGCTTTGTTTTTTGGTCACCTTCCGGTTATCTCTGTTACCGACTCAATCTGAACAGTATTATTGTGGCTACGTGTCAAATACATTGGATTATTCTCATCCACAGATCATCACCTGATAAATGAATTGAAAAAGTCAATTTATGAAACACGCAACTATAAAATAGAAGAAACTGAAGATGGTACACACCACAGTTCGCTGCAGTCTTAACTCTCATGAGCAACTCTGATACAGTAAATTAAGCACTGGTCATTTTAACTGTGTAATTTGAATGAACAATGCAAAGAAATCTCAGTTCCCTAATGCATTGGTTCTCAGTCTCATTCCTGGAGACTCCATTTGTGATTTCTCTACTTTAACACACTCTAAATGAGAGGACTGGAGTTATCATCAACATGCCCTTACCCTAGATTTTACTCCCTCAGAGCAAATTATTCTATTATTTCCTGCCATTAATTCTAAAACAAATCTGTCACCAAGTGTCACTTGTATTATGTAGATAAATTACTGATCTGACTGGAGAAATGAATGTAGCAGATTTCCCTGGGGGTGAGGGATTAAAACGCGAATGCCGTCACATCAATGTCAGCTTCACTCATTACAAAAATGAACTGGAATTCCCCCTCCCCTGAACTAGAACAGTGAGTGACCCGAGAAAATACTAGTGAGATCTAGCTCAAACTGTAAAAACAACAGGTTTAGCTACAATTCAACTTCATATTTCAATTGGTTTTTTTTTTACATAAGGTACATAAACATATAATTGTATGTGAGAAATGCTAAAAAAAATATCCTTACCTACCATAAATGTAAAAGCAAACCCTTCACTGTAGATATGTATGGAGTGAAGCATCTGAAAAAATAATTACTTCATGTTATTCCATTCATTAATCTTCAGTAATAGCTTTATCCTGGTCAGGGCCACGATGGATCTGGAGACTATCCCGGGAGCATTGGGTGCAAGGCAGGAATTCACCCTGAATTGGACACCAGACCATCGCATACATGTTATTCAAGGTGAGAAAAATAGAAGGATAGTAAGTAAAAGCAAGCATATCAATGGGTATATGAGTCATATTCAAGAATTAATTTCCCACAAAATGACTGTCAGTAGAATGAAACCTGAAAGCCTTTAACTGAAAGTGCAGTCTGTTGTCTTGATCAGAAAGCAGGGGGAAGAGTCTGTTTGCACCTGCCAAAGTAGTAAAACAGCATGATTTACTCTCAGTTACTTACACTATGTTCTCTTTAATGGTGATATTAAAATGATTAACAAACACCATCTTTCCCATAAATAATTTCTCAGCAATAAGAACTGGATGAAAAATATGTACCATGCATTAACACATTATTCTCAATGAAAACAAATCTGGGGGCAGCGGTGCCAGATGTCTATTCAGCAACACAAGTGTCCACACAGACATGTAGTGGCAGGTGACAGTCTGTGCCTGCAGATGGTTCTACATTTATGAAATCTCCCACCGTAGGCCAACTCACTTCTCCAACCATCTGCTCAGGAGCAAAGCAGCAGGAAGTATTACAAGTATTACAAATCTGAGCAGTCCATCTGTATATAAAGTGCGAGAACAAACTTTAGCTCTGAGGCATTAGAACACCACTGCCCCCTTGTGACAAAACCCCCCACATAGAAACATAATACACACGATGTGCAATCACTGTGTCCCAAAAGCTAGGTTTTTAAACCCATGCTCCCTCGAGGACTCAAGGGCCTCACCATAGGTTCGATTTACCATAGGCAGACTTGGAGGAGAACGGCAGGGCTTAGGGCTAACTGCACTGATAAAGCTTCAGCTGATTTCACCTATTTCAGTTTCTTACTCTTGATTATAAAAGTGCAGAAGTTAAAACAGTGCTCTCACTTCAAATAATTGTGACCGTGTATATTGTTGTCCCACCTGACATGAGCCTGATGCCAAGGTCCAGCTCATTCAGCTTGGACACAATGGAAACAATTAGCGAACAGGTGAGTACAAGGGCCTCACTGCTCACACTGTACTTCCTGGGAGAGCAACAGTACAAACCATTTACAAACATAACTGCAATGTTCAAGACGTACTAAATGGTCTTTACAGTTTCTACTTCAGCACCCCACCTACTGTAATGGCACTCAATGGGAATGACAGTGGGCTCCATTCTCACTATACCATGTGGACAAGGAGCAGGAACATAGACGTGGAACTTGGTGTAGATCACTAAATAATCAGTCATCTGCAACAGGACATTAATGAAAGAGGGAAAACGATTGTTAAGGTTAAAGTAACTATCCAGCTAGCTATTAGGGATGGCAGGAGGACAGGGGCGTGTTTCCAAATTGCATATTTATAGATCCTGATATTTCTTACTGGGTGTAGATATGTCCCTAGAGCATTTTCGTTGTTACTTGGGCATTTAAAAACATATTAAACAGTGTATTATTCTGCATTATTTTAATGGTCTAAAATTACATGTTTATAGATACTTTGAGAAAGGTTAAAACCAATATGTAGACACTTGCATATACATGCAATGTAATGTTGCAACTTTAGCACTCACCCAAACATTACATAAATCACACACAACATTTCACCTGCATCTCAAGCTGACTTGCCCACACATATCAAATGGCACCTTGATCTTATACTCATCCTCTCCAGCCACAACGGCCCGAACGAATTTTCAGCAGAATCTGCAGACAAGTTTGAGCTTATCAACCTGTACAGGAATGCCTGTACCAAATAAAATCCACTTAAACCTGGATCTTCATAGAGTTTATGTAGGATCTGTCAGTGAAGAGGTGCTTTAAGCTGCTTTGCTCATAAGCTGCGAGATCATCCAGAGACTTCAAAAGGAGCATAACACTTGACTGATACCAAAGATTAGACCACATAAATCTCAAAAAACATGCTGATCAAAGGCCTAGCTCGCCTAGGTGGAGCTACTTTGTGAAGATAAGGCTTTTCAGTGTAATACACTGAATACAGATAAATAACAAGAGTCTTATCTAAAGAAAGAAAAACAGACAAACAGACAGAAAGGAAGAAAGAAAGAGCTTGAAAGCCAATGAAAGAGCCTGAAAGAAGCCTTCACCTGAAAGTGATTTTAATTGCCCTCAGTTGGGGTTGGAAAGAAACAGATAAGTTATTAAAATATGTTATTATCTACAGAGAACATTGCTCTGAGTATAACTGTAAAGGAAAAATATAATGAATACAAAATATCTAAAAATCGAAGACGTGAGTATAAAATACTTTATTCAAAACAATAAAATACACATAATGAAATAGAACACAACGTACTATAACATTACCGCTGGTATGTGTGAGGTCTTTCCACAGAACACTGAGGCGGTTTATAGAATAAAGGCACTATGCATAGAGTGACTTCATTATCAACGGCAGCACTGCATAATAAACATTTTGCAAACGAATGTCCTTGTTTGACAAATGAGTGCCCACATCGAGGTACAGTGCTTGCCCAAAATGGAAAAGACGATTTATTGGGTGTCACAAAAATGTTACTGTCCCTCTTTGTTATTTGCATGAGGCTGCAGGAACCAAGCAGACAGTAAAGCGGCTGCACATTTCTGCAAGTAAATGGTTAGTCTCTGTGGTGTTGACTGGTACCAGTAGACAAGAAAAAGCTCCTGCAAACACTTTTTCTAGTTCATTGGCCTTTTGGGATCACTTTTTTTTTCTCAGCACTTATTCTAGCAGGAAGACTCAAACATCCAGCTGTCCAAGTTTTTCAGCTTGTTTGTTTCGGCTGTCAAAGTTCTCCTGCATCGTGTGTCTGTCTGTCTTCCTCTCTCTCGCTCTCTGACTCCTCAGTTGATCCTTTAGCACCCAAGTCACCCTTCCACACCTCTTTTAGACATTCTGAAAGAGAGAGGAGTAAACAAAAACAACTTGTAATGTGAATGTATGTATGTGTATGGAGTTTTATTATTATATAGCATTTTCTGTGTGAATGAGTCTTGTATGTGGGTCAATGATATGGTGCATGTTGTTTTTTTTACAGAAAATTATTAATATGTATAAATATTACATAATATAATTCCACTCTTACTTCTCTGTTGTCTCATTAAGGTGTTTACAGAAAAATAAAACATACTAAGGGAGAAATAAAAAGTTCTAAAGTGAAAAGTTGTCATTCAGAATAACGGTCCGCATTACAAATCTAATATCAAAAATATATAACCCCCCCGCCCCCACCCCAAAAAAAAACTAACATAAAAAGCCATAATAAAAAGTATAAATTAAACATTTTTTGTTGTTGTTTTGAACAGCTTTTTGTCTTTAACCCTTATGTCCAAGCTGTGGCAGGAAAATTTATTTCACTTGGTTAGGCGTCATTGTGCGTGTGTGTGATTTTCTCACCTGAGTCTGAGTTTGTCAGGACATGGGCTTCACAAAGGAATTTCTCCAGTCTTTCTTCCTGGTGATTGAAGTACCAGTCCTCTACCACCTCCTCATATTCCTCCAACATAGTCTCACACTGAAACATAATAGCGTGTGTTACCTTCTACACGCCCCTCTCACCTACTAACATGGTTTCACACTGAAACATATACAGTGCTGGTTAGAAACACACACCTCCATCATGCTGTCGCACTGTAGCGTGCACATGCTGTGGGTTACAAAAACAGATACACTAGCCTGTTCCACATTTACAGATTTCTCAGACAAATATAACACACACAATTGTGTACAAACAAAACACACACCCTAGATGTTTTTCAGTAGGTGGTTATTACCTGTCTCTTCATGTCTGCCACCTCCACTGTTGGCTCGTCCCAGAGCTCATAGGGGACACCCAGCTCCACCTTCACCCCCTTATTAACCAGGTTCTTCAGTGTGCTCATGGTCTGACTGGAGCCCTGCCCAACACACACCCATTCACAATGACACACAAGATATTGACGACACACTACTTCACACACTACAGAGCTTTCCATAAATGTTCCATAAACTCCATGATCTTGTACCGATGGCAAGAGAATGCTGTGATTCTTATCAGTTTAAAACAGCATCCATCACCCACCTGAAATGAAACAAAGCGACTTTGACCAACTGTACAAAATTATATAAGCCTGTTCTATCCATTTGAGTGAGAAGGAAATTCCTACTTGATAATTACAGTGACTTGCAAAAATATTCAACCCCCCAGATTTGTCTGAATTACAAATGATAAATACACACAGTTTTCCTGTCAGTATTTTATTTATTTATTGCAAACTCATATTCTCTTACAGTGAATTTTCAAAGTTAAAATTAATTATTGGTCAGCAAATCTTCAGAAATTCAAAAACTGAAAAATGCTACTTGCATAAGTATTTACCCCTGTCCTTTGGAAGCTCCCGATGAAAGATGAAAAAATACACAGATGAAAAATATTGCCTTAACGAGTTATGAAACATTAAAACATCTTACATTTTCTGGATAAAAACCACCTCAGGAGAGACTATTAGGAAAGGAGTGAAAATGAAGACTAAAGAGCATTCTAAGGAAGTTAAAGATGAGGTAATAGAAATTCATAAATGATATTCAAAATAATACCCAAGAGGTTGGACATCCCAGTAAGCACTGTTTGATCAATAGTGAGGAAGTGGAAGCTACATCACACCACCCAAGCACTGCCTAGACAAGGCTGTCTCTCAAAACTCAACAAACAAGACGGAGACTGGCGAGGGAAGCCACAATGAGGCCAACAATCACTCTGAAGCAGTTACAGAGTTCAGTGGCTGAGAGTGGAGTGAAGGTGAACCAATCAACCATTTCAAGAGCTCTGCATGATTCTGAACTGTATGGCAGGGTGGCTAGAAAGAACCATATGAAAGCACGTGACCCAGCAGAGATATGGGACAAGGTTTTGTGTTCTGATGTGACCAAGATAGTGATATTTGGGCAAATTTCAAAGCGCTATGTGTAAAACCTAGCGCTAAACCTAGCGCTAAACCTAGCACGGGCCATACCCCAATTAACACCATCCCTACAGTGAAGTATGGTGGTGGCAGCATCATGCTCTGGGGGTGCTTTTCCTCCTCAGGAACTGGGCATCTTGTCAAAAATACAAGCAGATATTACAAGAGAACCTGCTTCAGTCTGCAAAAAAAACTAAAGCTTGGGAGAAACTTCACCTTTCAGCAAGACAATGATCCCAAGCACAAGGCCAAAGCAACACAGGAGTGGTTTAAAAAAGAGGTGAATGTTCTACAGTAGCCAAGTCAAAGTCCAGATCGGAATCCCATCGAGAATCTGTGGCACTGTTTAAAAATTGCAGTCAACAAACCACATGCAACCAACCTGAAGAACCTGGAGCAAATCTGCCAAGAGGAATGGGCAAAAATGACACCTGAACAAGTGTAAAAAGCTGGTAGATACTTACCCCAAAAGACTTAAAGCTGTTATTGCAGCAAAAGGTGGCTCTACCAAATACTAATGTGTAATGGTTAAATACTTATGCAAGCAGCATTTTTCAGTTTTTGAATTTATTATTTCTATATTTGCTGACCAATAATTAATTTTGACTTTGAAAATTCACTGTAAGAGAATACGAGTTTGTATTCCTTCCTAAAGGCTTTGTGGTAACCATGCGCCATTAGGCGGCACTTCTGTGTTTACTGAGCTACACTAACTACATTGGTAACACATAATCACAAATTCTTCCCTCTGACAAACTAGTCCCATTTTTCGAAAGGATGAATTATACAGTTTAGAGCTTAATTTACAAATACCTTTGACTGCAAATTTCATATAGGCGTTCTACAATAATACAATCTACTCAGCGGTTAAGGCTCTGGGCTACTCATCAGAAGGTTCTGAGTTCAAATCCCGGTACCGCCAAGCTGCTACGGTTGGGTCTCAGTATGAGTACAGGAGCACCACAAGGATGAGCACCGTCTCCATTTTCATATTTATTGTATACTGTAGACTGTCCTTCTCAACATACAGTAGCTCTCTTAGAATATTTTAAGCTTGCAAATGATACCACAGGGGTGAACCTCATTTCCTCTAATAATGAAATGGCTTATTGGGATGAGGTCTCTCGCAGGGTTGACTCGTTTTACAGTCAACCAGGAGATAGAGCAGGTGTGTAGTTTTAAACATCTTGGCACTATCATCTCCTATACTCTGATCAGTGGGAGGAGAACATCACTTCCATTAGAAATGAAGTCCACTAGAGATTATTCTTTCTGAGGCAACTCAGAAAAGGATGTTACAGTTCTATCAGGCTGTGCTAGAATCCATACTCACCTTTTCAATATTGGTCTGATTTGACATTATTACTACCCAGGAGGGAAAAGCAGCTGGATACAACTGTTAATACAGCTTCTAAAATGATTGGAATTCAAGAATTATCCTAGAAATGTCTGCGACCCATATGCAGAGGTTTGGATTAAAAATCTCAGAGGATCCATCCCACCAAGCCTGCTCTCTGTTCGAACTTCTTCCCCCAGGCAAAAGACTCCAGTCACAGCCAACCCGGACCTCTAGGCTCAAAAAAGGCACCTACGTAACCAAATGTAGTCAGTATTCTGAATAAGTTACTGCATTTTAGCTACTTCCAGTTTTTACGCATTTGACATTTTAATTGAACTCTAAGCTGTATTTGGATTATTATTATTTAATTTTCTTTACTTTGATTCTACTGTATTCTGTTTTTAGCACTGAATCTTCTACCAGTTTGTTCCACCAACTGAACTGTTGTTATTGTCTTGTGCGCACCATAGCAAATGCATTGCGTTGAGGAGTTAAAGCACCTTGGCGTATCGAAGGCTCCCAGGTCTCTCGGCATGCACGCTGTACTGCAGTATTCCCTCACAGATGTTATCCACAGCTTCTGTCAGCCGTGTTTCACTTGTAAAAACAAAGTCAAAGGGTAAACAGCATGAATACATTCTGCCTATTCATGTTAAGTCAGTCTTATGGTTTCTCTATGCCACGTGAATGCAATTGGGAGTCCAAAACTATGCCAATCTATCTACAGTTCCCTTAGCCAAGTCGCCCCCCGGCTTTTCCCTTGTAGACAGTGACACGGTGGTTCACTCACGAGGTGTTGTACTTGATTTTGCGTCTGCGTTTGCCAGTGTCCAGCACCTCTCCCAGCTCCAGGACCTCTTTGGAGCGTCCGGTCTTTTCCAAAGCTGTCTGCAGCTCTACTGTCAAAAACTTGCACACTGTCAAAGAGAAAGAATACAATGCCTAAGAGGTGCAATTAGGCTGTGGATTATGAAGCAATGCTGCCAGTTAATTATAAAGATAGGTAGCAAAAGAACATATGAACATATGAACATTAATGCAATCTAATTAGAGCGACACAAATGGAGGCAGACATAAACAGACTTGTGGCACAAAACCAAATTTAATACAAAAAAAAAAAAACAACAAGTTTTAAAAGTAGCTGAAAACCGTTTGCTTTTAAATATCTCTTAATGACAGGAGAGAGAAAAAAAAAAAATTCTGTGTCTTCAGTCCCATCGTTTGGTGCATCTCTAAAGCTCAACGTGGTTTCACTGAGTCAGGAAACAGGTCGGTGTTGGGTACCTTCACATTTATTTGGAAGCCGCTCTTCCTGGTCCGCTACAGCAAAGCTGAACATAAACACTATGCATAACGTTAAAACGTCCATGGTGGCTTTATTTCGGCTTTATATATATATAAAAAAACAACAACCCTACAGCCACATCGACAGTTTTAGGTCACTTAGAACAGTGCGACTGAGCATGCGCATTTTAGCCAGCGCTGCATGAGGAAAGGGTTGCCAGGTTGGATGCACTATATCCCCCCTTTTTTCCCCAAAAAAACCAGGGTACACAATCGATAACTGGCAGTTCAAAATGATAAAAAAAAAATTAAAAAAAATGGGTGAAATATGAGGAACGCCGCCCACACTGGTAGCGTTAAGGATGAAGGCGATTCGATATCACGATGATTGAGTCAGGAAATATATAAATATCAAAACATATTTCAGTTTCCAATTCTTTCTGCCTAACTTACATTTGTTTTAATATCGAAGTAAAAGGAGTCTGCGCACACAAAAAGCCTACCCGTAGGTGGTAACGTGTCACTCCTTTCTTTCTTTAAAAATGATGAAAAGTAATAACAAAATGTTTGCTAGTTCATCCAGATTTTTTTTTTCTTCCTTTATTCGATTTTAGGCCATAAAAGTGTCTACAGATCTATATAGACTCATTTTTTTATTTTTTTTGCTTGTTCCCTTTTGTAAGTATTTGTTTTTTAAAGGGGGTAAAACTTGAATATTTTGCGAATAGTACGTTGAAATAGTTGGCTTTTATTTTGAAGTTCGCTAGGCACTGCCTACCGGAAGTCGGATATGTTGATATTCGATTTAAACATCTCAAGATAGCAACCGACTTATTTATCTTTATTCTTTTATCCTGACTTAATGCTTTTATCTTTGTGGTGTTAAATGTGCGACAGCGGTGACTCCAGTGATGGAAAGCCCACTAAGCGCAGCGTGGGGTATATTTACTGTGCGGAGTATGTGGAGACTTGTGACTCTCTTTCAAAAGTCCCAAACCGGGTGAGTAGCATCTCCACTTGAGTGGGAACACCATGGCAACGTCCTAAACCGCACAGTACCGCACTACAGTGCGCCCAAACAGTAGGACTACTAGAATCTATTAGTACTGCTAGTAGTATTTTGACGTAGTATTTTAGTGCGGGTAGTATGCGGTTTTGTACACAGTCTATGCAAGCTTACTTGTTCTTTACTTTAGCACATGTAGCTAGCTAACCTATTTTAGTGCTTCCTAGTTTCACATATTGCTTTTAGAAGGGTGATAATCGTTTCCTTTTTTTAAATGTAGTACTAACTTTTAAAAACTATAATGTTATTTTTCTGTGATTACCTCCACAGGCGAGTATGGTGCATTCCCTGATTGAAGCTTATGGCTTATTGAAGCACATGAGGTTGGGAGGTTGGGGTGTGTGTGAGAGTGTGTGTGTGAGAGAGTGTGTGTGTGAGAGAGTGTGTGTGAGAGAGTGTGTGTGAGAGAGTGTGTGTGAGAGAGTGTGTG
>JAOUQW010000004.1:16475914-16489204 GCA_028565825.1 Olivaichthys viedmensis
GCTTGGCAGAGCTGAGGTTTGAACCCACGACCTTCTGATCAGTAGCCCAGTGCCCTAACCACTGAGCCACCACTGCCTCCTGTCATAACAGAACATTGGCTTTTGTCTGTATTTGAGGGGTTTTTAGACTATAAGAAGCTGCACCATCACACCATCACAGTGAAAATGTGCAGTTCAGCTGTGACACACATTCTCTCTTATTTTACAAGCCATTCAGAATCAACCTGTGTCTTTTCTATGTCACATGAGAGATTCATTTGTATATTATTTGCATACCCTGCTGTTATGCCTATGGTTGCAATCAAAATACAGTCAGACACAGCTTTGTAGTGACATTAGTAGCTTGCGAACTCGACGCCAACTCCAAAATAACATGAAAAAGCCTTGAGGAATGTGCAAAAAGATTTGCTCCCCACAGACAAAAACTCTCAAAAACCAATGGGTAAAGATCACTTTTGGCAATCCTCTAGCTGCTTGCCTAACTCCTTATACTGGGTAGGTGTGCACAGGACATTTGTCTCAGGACAGAAGAAGTTCAAAGACATTGCATGTTGATTACTACTGTCCTTGCAAGCAGATCATTCTCGGGATTTCATAACATCATTTCATAACGTATTCCTCAGATTTGGAACAGCAACGGCAACAAAATACTGACTACATGTATATTTGCCTGAATTGATGTGCAAAATGCTTCTCCCTTTGTTGACCCTCCTGTTACCTTGCCTGCTCCCAAATTTTACAAATAATGTATAAACTTAACACTCTAAAACTTCTTGTAGCCTCTCAGTTGAACATTTAGCTCCTCCTACCCTTCTGCATATTCTGCGCCAGACAGCACGCATATTGCGCAACTCGCATGAGTCAGCTAATGAATATAAATGAAAATCGGAAGGGCTGAGCTCTGAATATTAATAACTAGTGGGTGGACTGGGCAGAGAGAGGTACCAGACAATTTATTAAAAATGCATGCACATGGTTTACAAAGAAAAATGCACTTGAGATGATTTTATAGACAGTCAACAAAATTGCTAAAATATAGCACATTTAAATTACTTTTGTAGTCTTATTTAGAGTTTCTGCTCGTTATCTGCTGTACTTTGACTCCAGAGAGCTCAGCTGGGCTATTACAACATTATCTCTATATGTCTATGCACATTGCTCTGTGTACCACAGTGAGAGGTAATTGGTTGAAAAGCTCTGCCCATCGATGCTCTGTAGGGAGTTGTGTATGGTAAGAAGTACATGCACTGCCTCCACCAGGGCCCAGCACCATGGCTCAGCAAGTCTGGACACTCTCTCTAAACGAAGCTCAGAGTGTTGTGTGGCGAACATAGTCTCGTTAGCAGAGCATTGAAAGGTGAACCAGCGCTCTCAGTAGACATGTCAAAAATGATCTCAACTTGTCAGCTTGCCATGCGCCGAGTGTATGTATGTGCCTGACTTGACAAACTGTCAGTTTCCCCCCCCCCCACTTTCCCCTCCAGTGTCTGGATGTGTATGAGGTTGTTTATTTTTTGGTGTCAGTTTTGATCTGTTCATAGGCTCAGGAGGATGTACAGTTGGACTAGCCTACTCCGACTATTTCATGTTCTACCAAAAAAACATATTCAAATAATGAGTTTTTAGGTAGAACGTGAAATACACTTTGTGCTAGGGATGCACAAAATGTCAGTTGATAATCGTAATTGCAATGTTGCTTTTGCGAAACAGATATGCAGAAGCCTGTGGTATGCAAATGAGCACTCGAACAAACCTGATTCTTTTATTGTGTTCTATGAGCATTTTGACCATCTCGGAGGTTCCAGATAAGATTTCTGTTGGTGTTTTCAATAAATTGTGGCATTAGCGTGATCCAATAAAAGCAATACATTTTGGTCAAATTAATGCAGGCCGATTTTTATATTAAAACAAACTAGGCTCACACTGTGTGACTGACTGACTTCTATTTTTGTTCACATCAACTTACAAACCAGTTTTGGTATCATAAAGTTCATTTGTTTATAAACTATTTCATGATATATTTGCCTGCATTTAAGGATTTTTAGTGATTAAAAAAAAAATCTTTGGATTTAAACCCCTGTTAGCCACACCCATTGATGAACGCTTAATAACCAGAATATACGCAACCGTGTTTCTTCACATATATGCATTTTTGTTAAACTTCTCCATTGAACATTGATCAGTTGCTTTTCTGCTGAATGCAATGAAGGCACTTTCCATATTCCACTCGCAGCCCAGACCACAATTAAAATGATTGATCATTAAGAAAATCGATCATTAAGGGAGTAAAACAAATACCTAGCCGCCAGCGAATGTACACAGCAAAACAATGAATACTAAACGGCTCCTAATTGCACTTGACTGTAGGCTTTATTTGTTTACTGTCTCCTCTGTGAATCAACTGACTGATCCTGGTGTCAGCTCTCAGACAACAAGCAGATGGGGATGCTGTCCCTGATTGTAAGTCCGGGTTGAGTTTAGTTTCCCCAGGCTGAAGATTTGATTGAGATCATTGTAAAAGTTGATTTTGATTCTGTGCTGAAAGTGTCCTTTCTGGTGACGCTGCCGATTCTTCCAGATTTGTTGGGTATTGCTGTGGCTGATCCAGTATTGTAACAATTGTTGGTTCTTTTGCCGTTAACATTAGAACTTCAGGCCTCACAGCATTATTCAGAGGCTCTTGAGTCAATGATGTTGATGTTACTCTAAATCAGGTTCTCTTGTTGCTATTAACTTCTAAAAGCGACTGAATGAAGGGATGACATGGTACACCTGAGTAACGGTGAACTCCAGCAATGAGATGGATGCATTCTGGAGGAAAGATGTACAGTCCATGGGGAAGTGGACCTGAGAGCAGCACACTCTGACACTGGCCTTGTCGACAGACACATGGATTAGTTCAAGTCTTTTCAGCACTACTCACTCTTGTAATAAGATCTTCTTGACGACTTGTTTCCATAGCAATGAGTGTGATGTTGCCTCAGTGGTCTAACGTGTTGAGATGATGGTGGTAGGAGAACGGCGTGTCGATCCCCAGTCTTCATACTCAGAAGCACATCATTAGGGTTTCATAAACGCTCTACTGGTCTTCATAACTAACCTGCCAGTTTATTTTAGTTTATTTATTTTTAGTTTATTTTACATACCCAGTTGAATTTTCTGACATTTCCGATTTCTCGAAGTGTGTCACTTGCTCTCATAACCTGGTCAAGTGTGCACAAGTATTTTCTTTCATTCTTTGGTAATGGCTTCTTTTTGGTGAAGATTTTAATTCTCCCTGCTTTACTGTTCCTTAAACCCGCACAAAAAAAACCCTCTTTCACTCATGACCTCTAGATGGTGCTGTATAGACACAGTTTAGTGTCTGTGTGTGTCTGGCTCTCTGCACTGCAGTTCTTCGGTCAAGACAGGAACACTTCTGACCTGTTTTTGTTGCTGGCCTATTATGAATTGTTGCTGATGCCTATTTTCTGTTTGCACAGTTTACACAGGCCTTGCTTAGTCTGTTACTGCCTGGTTTTAAGCAGACGACTGTGAAGTCCATATTCTCCCTCTCCTGCACCTGTTTTAGCAGAGAGCATGAAGAACTATGATCAAGCCCTCTCTTCCAGTGCCCTCCCTCCTGCGCACATGTTCTTGTGCTCTAATCAGTACCACAGAATATCTGAAGGCCGGGAATGTGGAGGTATGCCTGCCTCATGATGATCCGTCATGTTTTGTCATCTGCGCCCTCCGTTTTCTGTGATTTAATGGAATGTAACAGATTGAAAGGCTGAATGTAATGACTATGATAATGACTTCCTGTCAAAGATGTTTCTACTTCCACACCAACTAGTGGTTGTTTTTCTATGAACAAGCGATCTGAGCTGGTGGACACTCCCGTACAATAGTGTAGAATACTAATACATAGTTAACTGTTAACTGTAAATGAAACGAAGGAATGTTTTTTCTTAAAAGGTTTCTCAAGCATTTGTTAATGACAAACCGCAACCCATTACTAAAACCTCAAAACTGGAAGTGGTTTAAAACACAACATAAAAATAATAATAATTAAATAATAAAACCTGAAAAATTCTCATCAGTTAGATTTATCTCATTAGATTAATTGTAGTTGGTGGCAAAAAGGTCAATACACTCATTCTCTCCTCTCTCTCTCTCTCTCTCTCTCTCTCTTTCTCCCCCTCTCTCTCGCGCTCTCTCTCTCTCTCTTTTTCTTTCTCCCGCTCTTTCTTTCTCCCGCTCTCTTTCATTCTCGCGCTCTTTCCCGCTCGCTCTCTCTCTCTCTCTCCCTCTCTCTCTTTTTTCTTTCTCCCGCTCTCTCTCACGCTCTCTCTCTCTCCCTCCCCAGATGAAGGTCATTGGTGTGCGGTTCTGTTTTAAAAATGAAAAATTCAAGAGATTAATGGGAGTGTGTTTTCCCCCACTCTCTCAGAATCGCCCACATGTAATTGAATACAGATCACAGAATAATTCTCAGATTTGACATGATGAAAGCCACTCATACCCTGTAGGGACATTGATAAGCACCGTCTCAAGATTGTGGTTTTTATACACACGATCAGGACATTATGTGATGGAGGGAGAGAGAGAGAGAGAGAGAGTGAGTGTGGGCGAAATGGAGAACAAGTGGTAGAGAACTAGAGAGGAATCCTCTTGTGGGCCCAAATCGTCAGGCCCGGAGCTCTTAATTATATCCGTACGTTGAAAGGGAAGTCGCACCACCGCTACTGTCCTCATTTGCATTATGCATTAAGGTTAGCCTTTGTGTTGATGAAGAAGGCTGTTTTAGCTCCCTTTCCTTCAGCTCTTTCACTTAATGTGGCCACTAAAGGCTTAAAATAGAGGGGGGCCTACGTTGAATGTGTCTCAATAATGCACACAGACATACGCACACAGACGCGTGCAGAGCTGGTCTTTCTACAGATCCTTCACACCCAAGAATACATTTATGACTCTTTGGAGCAGAGAATAGGGTATGTAGTCGAAAAAGAACTACATGTTACAAAGTCTCATGGTTGTTATCCCCCCCAAACACACACACACACACGTGCGCTTTTAGAACTTGTTTTCTCTGAAAACAAAAGTGGCTCTGTCTCTTTGCTTGCAGGGTTTGGATATCCATTAGCCCTGTGGAGATGCACTGTAATTGTGACTCAGTGCTGAATTGCTCCTATGTGGCTATTCCACCAGCAGATTACCAGCATCTGATGTCTGGGTGGGCCCAACCCACCCTGCAAAAATCCACCTGAAAAACTCTGCAAACCTGCTCAGAATGAAAGGATTAGTTGTTTGAGATTAGTTGTTATGAAAGATGTGCAACGTAGGACCTAAAAGGATCTAAAAAGGATTTATTATTTTTTTTTTCTTTTTTTTTCAAGAAAATAAAAAGCATATAAAATAACTAGGGTTGAGCTCTGTACAGAAAACCAGGCTGTAAACTGTCTTTTTTTCTTTTTTTTTCTTCTGAATTTAGAATTTTCAGTAAAGCACTTTTTTATTTATGCTGCTTTAGCTCATACACCGTAAGACTTCCTTTCTGTATGCCAGCCTCAGGTGTATGTGTTGTGTACATTTTTATACAGACCAGTCCAGTTGTGCGATGTGTATAAATGTTCTATCAGTTTTATGTAAGTTTTTTTGCATGTTTCAGATACAGTGTATCAGAGATTATCTACATGTTAAAGACCTGGATTGTACTTCTGCTGCTTTGCATAATGTAGGATAATGTGTTCCAGAATTCACTTTAGGATTTGAAATTTAGGCTTGTTCATTACAGCACACAGTCTTGGATAATGCCAAATTAGATTGCGAGTCCAGGATTTTGGTGTATTGAGGCCAGTGTTGGCCTCCCCAATGGTACAAGCTTGGGCCATGATCATTATAGCCTGCTTGGCTGGACTGAATTTAGCCAGCGTGTCTGTGCGCATCCTTTTAGCATTGGGAGGGTAATGATGATTTGGCTCATAAAGAGTTGAAGCATGAACCAGAGGGATTCCTCCATCAGTAGCGAGTTTGCAAGAAGAGACCTGGGCAGACAGCCATGTTTTTTGCAGATTGACCACCCTGGTGCACGGCTCAATCAGTGCTGCTGCTAAAAAGTATGATTTTGAAAGGTTTTGATGTAAATTCTGCTCGAAAGCGCCAGGGGAGATGTTTGGCTTAAATGGCGATGCCTAATGAGCTTTGTTAGTCGTTTAATGAAGATGTGATCAGTTTAAGCACAATGCAACACAGGCTAAGTGACCGACCACGCTGGACTTGTTTTTGCTAGCTAGCTAAGCACATAAATTCTGCCCAGAAAAACTGTCAGGTCTGGGTATGCAATGTCTACATTAAAAGACTTATTAAGCTGAAGGGCCTTGGTATTTTCACTCAGTACAGGGGTGAATAAATCTATTATCTAGCCCGCCGGGCAAGTGAAACCTCCAATGTGCTTGCCCAGCCCCATGTTTTGGTTTCCCGGAGCTAGTTATATCTTTCCTAGCCTTTGCAATTTTCCTTGTCTGTATTAAAGCACTTAATTAAGTGCAATTATACAGACAGGGGATGGGCATAGCAATGCAACATTATTTGAAAGCGAAAATGAACAAGTACTCAAATTCCTGGACGGCTCTGTGTAGTCACAGCACTTTTCCACTCCGGATAATGTTCTCTGATGTGATATATCGTCTGCGCTCTTGACAAAAGTCTTTGGCTAACATGTTGGCAATGAACTGTGCTGTTCTCTACTCGCATTGTGCGTCTGGCTCGAGGTGTTTTAATGCATCTGCTCAATATTTTGTGTTTAAATGCGAGGTGATGCTAGCATTTAAGTACTAGCAGTCGAGATGTATGACAGTTTTGCGCTCCACTGCGCTGTATTTTGCTCCGTTTCACCAGTGTTTTCACGTCCCTGTGTGTCCCTGATTCGGATTTTAGTTGATGTGTGTAGTGCAGCAGGTGGCGGGATTTGGGAATGAGTCGTGCGCTACAGCATGGCACGTCGCACCGCAAATTGAGCGTGTTTTTTGGTATCCGGCAAAAAACACATTGATGTGCATTGCTGATTTGTTGCAGGCGTGTTTGTGGGCGGAGATTGTTTTCTTCTGACCGTGAAAATCAACATGGATACCTGTAAGCGAAAGCAGCTCGCCATTGCTGTTGTCCTTCATAGAAGAAAGCGAAGAAGCGTGTGAAGAATGAAGAATGCGAGCTGACAACCTTGATTAGTTTCTCCTCCATTTTCCTCCACACCGACGTGAATGACTGAGGCCTCGCCCAGGCTGTCTCCTATTGACTGATGCATTTACACGTCAGCAGACATTCCGTCAAAAGTTCAATTCTGGTGAACTTTTTTAACAGATGACGGAGTGTAATTTTTCAGGCATCGGCATGCGTTTGCGCGTGCTATCCATCCGTCACCGTATCGCGCTCGTTGAAGTCAGTGGTAGTGGTGTGTGTTTTTTTTTTTTTTTTTTTGATGGATACCAAACAGTCCTTGTGAACGCAGCCTTATGTTTAAACATTCATTTTAGGGAGTAGGGTTTATTGTTTGGTTGAAAAAAAAAAAAACCCGCTGGTGACCGCTATATCAGCAGCCTTTTGTCCGCCAGGCAACTACAAATAAAAAAACCTGATAGGCCGGACACATAATTGAAAGTTTTTTTTTTATTGAAGAGAGCTGCTGCAATGCATAGTGGGGGCATGTAACCTCAGTTACTGTCACTTTTGAGTTGGGCATTATTAATATACACCATTTGTTTAAGCATCACTCTACCATGACTGTTATGGTCCTCAAGTCTGCTTTATTGTGACGTTTACAGTTGTAATTATGTTAACATCATATGACAGCATCATTTCAGGGATGTGTTTGGCTGTGAAAGACCCACATTATGACATTCCGTCCTAACGGCCTGTTAATTATCGTAACCACAGGAAGCAGAACAGGTTGATTGGACGTTTGATGTTATTGCCCTCTTTTGTGCTCCTCTCTGATTGGGCGGGAGAGGAACTGACATTTTGGAGGCATGAGTGACCTGTCCTTTAAATGGCTGATCAATTCCCTAAGCATGTCTGACATTTGCTTACTAGCTGCTATTTTCCGCTTGCATATAATTATAGGCAGCATTACAGAGCACAGGAGAATAGCAAGAAAGAGAGAGACATGCTGTCATCTGCCACAACAAAAGAAAAAAGCTTTCTTTCTTAGCCTTATAAAATGCAACTGTGCTCCCAAATGACGTTCCAATGTAAATGTTTTGTAAGCCCAGTGATGCGTCCTGCTGTTAGGGTCAAATCCCAGTGGGGTTATGTGTCGCCCGTGGTCTGGTCTCTGGTCTACATTTGCATTATAGTTGGGATCAGACAGTAGGGGTCACTCTCTCTTCTTCTATGAGTTATGCACTGCTTCAGCAGGGACAGCCATGTACTTGCATGCTGTTCTGATGAGTGGAAAGCAAGGTAGTTTCAGCTCAAATTGGGTGCAGAAGTAAAATTTATTAAACCGCTATACCAAAAATTCAGCACTTAAATATTTTAATTAACTAATTCACTAAACTATCAGTTAGTCACCCATCACATTCAGCTGATAAACACTGTAACTTGTTGGACATCCATTAAATGGCTCATTCACTGTAAACTCTTTGTAAACATGTTTGAACATGACACCATTGCAGTGTTTAAGAGTAAGCAAAACACTTGACAACATGCCTTATGATAACATATGAAAGTCAATGATCATGCATGGAGCAAAGCAGAGCCGCGCAGTCGTAAGCAGGATAATACCACAGTTACCTAAGGAGCTCTACTTCAAGGTTTATTAATATCATTAGACAGTCAGGGTTGATCTAATTGGCCTGTTGTCTGGTTGCGAGGGCTTAGCTCTACCAGACAGCTCAGTCTGTAACCCAGGGCATGCCGTGGGATGTTTACCTTGGTACCTTTTGATTCTTGACACAAACCACTGCGAGCTTATCTGAGTTTCTGCTCTGTGTGCATCTGCTGAATATGAGGATCCTTTGGTGCTGCTGAACGACGTGTTTGTAAAGATCTGATTGGATCGGAAGATCAGATTCCTGCTTCCTTGCTCCAGTGTTGGGCCAGAACAAAGAGGGGTCTGCTCCATTAGATGACAGTAATATGGATTTGGCCCCATGTGGATGTCTGTATAATCTGGTTCATGAAGGAAAAAGTGTTCTCCCTCAGCCACTGAGATTGTGGAAGACTGCAGGATAGAGGTGTGCAACAAAAAAGTTGCTGGAGCGAGACGTTCTTGCCCTCATGCATGCTGGAGCGAGCAGTCAGATATGAAGCTTGCGGGACAAAGAAAGCTGGAACGTTTCCAGTACAGTAAAACTCCATTAATGTTCAGTAAAACTCCATTAATAGTCTTATTTTAAATGAACAAAATACTTAGCTGTAAATTATGTCTTATTTTGGTAGGCATTCTAAAACCCATTGCAATGGTGCTATTTTTATGTTGTATTTTCCCAGCGACAGCAACGCATGTTAGCATGAATCCAGCATGAATCCAGCATGTATCGACAGTGGTCGATATATTACAGTAAAAAAAAGACCGGTAAACTGGCATAAATCACTTATTCGTTTATATTTTGGGAATTAAAACCAACTAAGGTCATTTGAAAATATCTCGGGCAGGTACAAACAAGAATAACTGCGGGAGCGGGTGGGGTTGGTCAGACTTTCTGCAGGAGCAAGATTGGTCAAGAGTGCCTCTCTCGCGCATGCGGGATTGGTCAGAATTTCTGCAGGAGTGGCTGGGAACACACCTCTACTGCAGGAATTGATGTCTATTATTAAGTTATGACTTGCTTGTGAACTCAAAGATCTTATGCTTCCAAAAGTAATATTTCTTTCCATTGCCTGTGGCTACGGTCCCAGTGGTGGTCTTTACTAATGTAGTCAAACATACTTTCTGTGGAATATAGACTCAGTAACATGAGCAAGGTGGATTCCATGTAGGCCCACTGTAATCAAATATGATTAACGATTCAGCCTTTTCCATTGAATGCCTTACTTGGAAGGACTTGGAAGTATTCATTGAACTGAGCCATGATGATTTTTATTCGTACAGCACCTTTATCGGTCCCAAGTGCGCTATACACAATAACGTTGAACACAACACCATACATACAGTACTGTGCAAAAGTCACCACCGTTCTGTTTATTCAGTTTTCAATCAAATGGCCATTCAGTACTTACTGTTCATTATTTGGTGGCAAACAATAATGATGGGAGATTGTATTCAACAGAAAATCACAGCAAGGTCTTCAACACTGAGTATGAAATCTGTAAATATTTCATTTGTAATATTAAATTTTTGTTCAATATTGGATGCCACTAATTCCATTCATCCAATTTCATCAAACCAGTACGTTACAGCTGTTTCATGCAGGTCTAGTTCATTTGCATAAATAGTGATAAAGCTATTATACTTAGTGTTGGAGGCTTCTGTGTTAATTGTAGATTAAATTCACTTTTACAGGATTATTGTCTGGAAATGGATGTACTGTAACATTTTCCCATCATTATTGTTTGGCACCAAATCATTAACAATAAGTACTGAATGGCCATTTGATTGAAAACAGAATAGACAAAAGGGTGCTCTCTGACTTTTGCACAGTACTGTATGTGTCTCACATATATGTTTATTGGCTGCCCCAACAACTGCCCTCAAACTTTCATTATAAGTAACTTTCGAGTAAACAGTTTTTCTGTGCTTTTTATGAGACAGGAAAATGTGTCGAAACCTCGAGTATTCCGTTAATGACAGTTTAGTGATGATTATGGTGATGGTGATTATTGTACATAAATAAACTTTGAAAAGTTGAAGTTGTGCAAGGACCTTCGCAAACACTATAGCTCATCATCAAATCAGGGTTTTGTGCTTGCTAGTAAAACGTTTCGGCTGGTTACATTAAATATAGTCTCAGTAAACTTGAATTCTCTATACAAAGCTTATTATTTTGTGTTTAGGTTTGTGCGTAAATGGATTCCTTTTGTGACAATCATTATATTTCTTGTTTTGACCATAGAGCCGTTGGATGACTTTGGCTTTTCCCAATTTCCCAAGACCTCCCTTTTTACACAAATCAGCAATGATCTTCATACCAACCCTGTGAGTGGGAGAGCTTCCACAGCAACTCTAGCTTGGCTGTATATACAAGCTTTATCTTATCAGAGTTTACCTTATTATCGTGTTTACTTTGAAGACTTCTAAATTATTTTCTCTCCATAGGAGTTAGAAGACCATAATTCAACGGAACATGAATTGATTTGGCTGAGTTCACTTGCTCAATCTGTTGTGAAAGCTGTTGAGAGTAATCCAGACAGCATCACACCGTCTGACCTGCTGTACCTCACTCAAACCATTGAGCTGGGTGCAGCTTCTCAAGTTAATAAAACTGCCCCTTCTGGAGTCATCAGGTCCATGGCTACCAGCTATCTGAACCTAGCCAGTGGGCTCATTGATCCTATCCTGGCCAGGCAATGGTTGGATATGAAACCGTTAGGTGTACGTTCTAAAAATCAGTGGTGCGGGATAAATGTGTAATGCCGATGTGCATAATCACTTTTCTTCTTCTCCTTAAATATGTCTTTGCTTTCTACAGATTAACCTAAGACCATTCATGGTTGTAGAGAGTATTGACAAATTACTTTGGGCTCTGGCTGATTTGATCTTCACAGAAAAGGAAAGCTTCACACTTTCAACAAAAAACATAGGTAAAGGACTCTCAGTTGTGTCTGCTTGATTTTATCGCCAGTGACTTGGCACAAGGGGAGAAATTCGAGACATTGGAATCATAATGAGTTGGCAAAAATGAGTTAACGTTATAAATATGTTATTTACATGCCACTGAATATATGTGAGCAGTTTTACATCAAAATATTGCTTAAAGGTATAAAAATATAAATAAATATAAAATTGAAAAGTTGTATTTGCTTTGACCTAAGGGTCAAAACTCAATATCTTAAAATCACAGAATTGTCAGATAGAACCTTATAATTATAAAGGTCTCAAATGGACTAATGCTGTTCAGCTGTTTTGTGATTTCCTATTTGAGTTGCTGTAATGGCCCAATGAGCACTTGAATGACAAAGCTATGGATGTTTTTTGTTTTAGATTGGAAATAGCTGTAAATGCTTCGTGTACATACATGTTAATTATTAGGTTGCATGGGTGTGGTTGTTTTTGTAGATGTTCATATGGAGCCACGAACATTATCTCATGTGTGCTGCAGCTATGTGTATAAACCTTCGATACAGGCTAGTCACCCCAGCAGCCAAGATGAAATCCTCATTTCAGAGACAGAGATTCAGAGACTCTATTCCTTAGGTGAGAAATTCTCTGGTAAATTCTATTACAAATTTCATTTCAAACTTATTATCAAATCATTTTAGAATTTCCACCATAATGAATGTGATCAGGGTCAGAATTCAGACTCTCAGACTAGATAATATATCAAATTTCTTGATGATTATGGTCACACTTGGTCTGCCTTTTAAAAATCATACACAAATCTGGCAAACTGTTGAGCTGAACAGTTGGGTAAATGTACAGGAAACACAACACTACATACCAACACCAAACCTCTTCACAAATGGGAAGCATGGTAGAGGGAGTGTATTGATGTTGAGTGGTTTTGCTACCTCAGGGTCTGGATGGCTTGCAGTCAATAAGAGACCAATAAATCCTCCATTGAAAAGTATACAGCAGGGCATCGGTGTAAATCATTGTTTAGTAAATATGGCACTGTAAAATGTATGCTGTTGTTCAACAAGACTGTCTTTATTCATCACTATGATAGATGGTCAGATCACATTTTAGGAACCATTATGCAGAAATCCAGATAACTCCAAAAGGGTGTTCTTGCAACTGTAGATAAGCACTCAGTTTAGGTTTAGGAATACAGGCCTTAAGGTAATTCATTCATGACTCACATTCAATGAAACATAAAACAGATATAGTTTAGGACAGTTCAGAAAGGTTCAGTTTTTTGCTTTAATTCCTGAAATGTAGTCAACATTAATGCTACGTGAATGCTGATGGCCACACTTGACTTGTTGTTTGCAGGTCACAAGGATGTGATGTTTATTTATGCCTACTACAGTCATCTGCTGGAGGTGCTGACCAGAACTGAGAAGCACACAGGAAGACAGTACGAGTCTTACTTTTTCAAAATTTCAGAATGGTTGAATATTGAGAAATACAGTTAAGACGGAAAGTCTGCACACCCCTTTCACCTTCTCCACGTTTCATTACATTACAGACTTATTCTACAGTAGATTGAG
>JAOUQW010000004.1:16497461-16510851 GCA_028565825.1 Olivaichthys viedmensis
GGACAGAGTTTTCCTGACATCCGCTGTGGTCAGACAGAGTACCTGGTCGGTGGGAGGTGGGGTGGTCTTCCTCGCCGCCTCGTTGTTCTGTGCTTCAAACCGTGCATAGAAATCATTCAGTGCATTTGGGAGTATCAGTAGCAGTCAATGAATGAGAACAAGAGCTCCTTTTGCTGGGCCCTTGAGTGGGCTGACAATAAATAGGTAATTTGTAATGATTGAGTCATTACAAATGCTAGTTATGTAACTTTGGGGCTAAAACAATTACAGCTAGCTGGCTTGCTAATACAGCTAGATATTGATGTAATAATTCAAGCTAATGTTAGGTGTTTTAAAGTATACCTCATGCTACAATCGTGAGAATGTTTGTTAGCTAATTAGCAAGGGTGACGCTATCCATGTTTCTAAGTAATGTTGGCTACACTGTAAAAAAAACAAAAAAACAATAAAAAAACATATAAAAAGTCAATTTTAAAATATGTAATTTGTCTTTTAAATTACATGCAGATTAAAACTGTTTAATACAGTCAAAAGTATGGCAGCTGATATGCAGATCATTAACCATGTGTTACATTTAAGCAGTAGAATAAGAGGCGGTGTGCTAATACAAATAACATAACAGCAAGAATCAACAAGAATGTTACTAAGAAAGATGACAAAATACTTAAAATTTTCTACGTTTTATTTGGACATACAGTATAAATAACTACTTTCACAAATTGCCATACATTACAAATTTTATTACACCAACAAAATTAATACCACAAACCTGCATATAAAAGTTGCATAATCAAAAGACTAGTGAGCGGCAACACTGTTAGGATTTATGGGCCGGATATGTTATAATGTATGGAGAAATGACATTATTATTTAATTCTAAAACTATAGTATTCAGTGTAATAACACATCAAATTCAAATACATTTTGCTATAAAAACAGCAAACCACTAAATTTGATTTCTAAAAAAAACCTTTGACCCTCTTTACACCTGGTATAGTTTCTTGTCTTGTATCTGGATTGTATGCTGATAAAATTTTAACCACATCTATTTGCACTTGTCAAATGCATCTGATTGCTGTATCGTGTGTTAGTTTGCAAATCAACTGTCACAGCAAAACCCATAGCAATGCTTAAAGGCACCAGCTTCGGCAATCATGGTGCATGTGTGCGATGCAATGTATTGGTTAGGGATTTGGTTATGATGAGGTATTGGCATGGATTTGGTTATGACAATGTATTGGCAGGGGTTTGGTTATGATAATGTATTGGCATGGATTTGGTTATGACAATGTATTGGCAGGGGTTTGGTTGTCAAATGTGGCTTGGAGAGACTGGCTAAAATGCTAAAATGCTTCTCAGACCTCTTGTAGTGGTTTGAGCGATTGAATTTAAATTTGTTTTAAATGTTTGTTGAGTGCATTTACACCTGCATTTTTATGTGGATAATCCCTATCCAGACATAATAATAATATTAATACTTTATATAATAATTTCTAATAATAAATTAGGACAAATAATAGGATAAGGCAGAGGTAAAGGTGAAACCACAGCTGCTCTCCACTTGGACAGGGCAAATGGAACACTTCCTATAAATTTCCGCTTCAGTCCTAATTTGAATAACAGAAAAAAGTGAGGGTTAGCCAAATCTGCACCGTGCTTCATACTGCAACTACTGCACATACAATACCAAACATGTTAAACGCTCAGCTGAAGATGCTTAATTCATGTAAAAAAGCGTTGAGTGAAATTTACATTTGAATATTTCTAATATAATAATACTACGTTGTGTTCTCTATGAAAAAAACTTTTTTTTTTTTTTTTACAAAAAAATACATTTTGTTACATTTGATGTTATGGGAGAAGTGAACTTGTAAGCTGACGTGAATGATTAATCAGTCAAGGCAAGAAGTTTTCCCACCCCATGGCATTAGAGTCTCAACGCAATTTTCATGTCATGTAAGGGGTACTGTCACGATCTACTGAGATTTTAAGGTGAATTACAGCGTGGGTGCCCTTATAAACGATTTGATGGAAAAAGGACTCAACAATAATACTGTTTATATTTAATACATGACCGGCAAGTGTGATTTTTATTATTTTACTGTTTTATTAGCGTGAAGATTTCAAGTGTACGAAATACTGAAATGTACGGAGTACTGCCTCTTACGATAGTATGTGAAACAAAAGTTCTATCAACGCAAACCCACAAGTCTACAAACTAGCTAAGGTAGCTTATTTATCATTAGTTAGAAATAAGATCTGTCTCTTGCCCACACACACACCTTTTACTTTAGTGAAAATTACTTGATTTAAGCAGGAATAATTTTTCCTTTGTATCGGCACAAAACCATTTTTGGCACAATTGACAGTTAGCTTTCGCTAACGATCTAGTCAACTTAATCAGAGACAATATTAGACAGCAAACCACTTTACTGGATAGTCATTAGCTAACAAACAAACCTCACATGTTGGTGCCTGAAGAAAAAACAATTGGCTTAAGCTAGCTAATTTACCGTTGCCAATTTCTGTCTTCATATTAACTGTCACAGTTTATTCTTCTGCACCACAAGCTCCCTCAGAGCTCCATCAGAACATCTATGTAAAATGAGAAATAAAGTCAAATATGGGTAAATTGCTTAGCATCTAATTAGCAAACAGATACAAGCAAGCAGCTAACTTAGCTAGGCACATAACTGTAGTAGTTAGCTAATGTTAGCAACCTCAGGCTATGACTACACTGTGTGGTTAAGCTGTTATTTCATGTGTTGAGTCGTGTCTATCTAAAATAATTGCAATAAAAGTAAATGAGCGATGATTGAATCAAAATAAAATGCTTCGGTGCTTCAGCAGAGACTCTCTCAGCAGCAGACAGACAGACAGATGAACCGTTACACTGAGTGCGGAGTTTGAATCTGAGAACTGAAAGGTGATTGGCTGAGCAGCGGCAGTTCCTGCTATGGGGGGGGGACTGTAGGTGCAGTGTGCTAATTAACTGCACACGCTGATGGGTGATTCCACTCATTTTCT
This sequence comes from Olivaichthys viedmensis, assembly GCA_028565825.1. Lineage (NCBI taxonomy): Eukaryota > Metazoa > Chordata > Actinopteri > Siluriformes > Diplomystidae > Olivaichthys > Olivaichthys viedmensis. Next base: position 16,500,489 of record JAOUQW010000004.1, read on the forward strand.
TTTCAATCCCATGCCAAGTAATACAAAAGCTATTATCCCAAAACTTTTAGAACATTCCTCCCTACAACACTGTTTCAGTTCTTCAATATTCCTGGGATTTCTTGCATGAACAGCCTTCTTCAGGTCATGCCCGGCCGTTAATTTCTTCCTTTTAAACCATTCTGTTGTTGATTTACTCGTGTGCTTTGGGTCATTGTCTTGTTGCATCATCCAACTTCTATCAAGCTTCAGGTGATGGACCTCTGCCCTGACATTCTCCTGTAAAATTTCTATCTACAATCTTGAATTCATTGTCCCCTCAATGATTGTAAGCTGCTTAGGCCCTGCGGCAGCAAAGCAGCCCCAAATCATGATGCTCCTCTCCACCATGCATAACATTTGGGATGAGGTTTTGGTGCTGGTGTGCAGTTCCTTCATTCCTCCAAACATAGCAATGTGCATTTCTGCCAAAAAGTTCAACTTTTATATCATCTGTCCACAGAGCGTTGTGGAACATCCCAGTCATCTTTTGCAAACTTCAGACGTTTTTGTGGAGGAGTGATTTCCTCTGTGGTGTTCTTCCATTAACATCTTTCTTGTTCAGTGTTTTTCTTATAGTGGACACATAAATGGAGGCTTTAGCAAGTTCTCGAGTTTCTGCAGGTCTTTTTGCTGTTACGTTTGGGTTCTTTTTCAGCTCCTTCAGCATTGCATGTTGTGCTCTTGGTGGGATCTTTGCAGGAGACCCACTCCTAGGGAGAGGAGCAACAGGACTAAATGTTTTCCATTTGTATACTGTTTGCTTTATTGTGGATTGATGAACACCTAAGCCTTGAGAAAAATGCTTTTGTAACTTTTTCCAGCTTTATTAATCTCTACAATTCTTCTGATTCTCTGAAATTTGTTTTGTTCGGGAGCTGGTTAACGTGAACAGATCTTTCTTGAGAAGAGCAGACTCTGTCAGTAACCAGACTTTGTGTGCCTTTCTTATTGGACAGGGCCTGACTCCAATTAGCTTTTGGAGAGGTTTACATACTTTTTACAACCTAAACTGGGAATATTTCTATGGTGTATTCAACATTGACCAGAACAAGTACATTGTTTACGAGTGTATTGTTTGTGTGTTCTCACTTTAGGCAGAATGTGTTTGTCTATTATGACTTGGAGGAATTATTTTTATTTTTTTGCAACTGTATGTATTTGCAATAACAACTTGTACAATTATAGTCATGTTGTCAAATCACCATCCCTAAGGCTTTTTGGGAGTGAAATTAAAAATTGTAGCCTAAAATAGACGTGTGCGCTGGACTGGGTTTTTTAAAAATATATATTTTTAATCCCACTCCCGCCCGCTCCCGAAGGAGTTCTGACCAATCCTTTTTTTTGAACCAAACCTTCTTTTGTAAACAAGGAATTTTACTGTAATATGATGGGAAAAATATTGTCATTATCTGTAAGTTTACAGCAACTAACTAAATGTTATTTAACAAAAAAACATTGACAGTAAAATCTACGGTACAATGAATGTAAATATACGATTTATTTTTACAGTGTAGTTAACTTGAATTCAGTAGGCCCATGTTTTTGGCAGCTAATTACTGAGTTTTTAAAACAACATAGAGTTTGCTAAAATTGGTTTATTATTAGCACTAGTTAGCTTTTCTGATGACGACCTTTGGCAGTGTTGCACTGAAAATCCATTGCAGGTCGTCGAGTATGTAGCCGACAGCCAGCACTCGTAGAACAAGTGCCACACATATTGCCATAATCTACGAATACACACACACTGGTACACAAACTATTAGCCTACTTAGGTCTTGATAATTACTCATCTTAGCTCAATTTTTCTTAAAGGACTTGACCTGTTCATGGCTCTGCTGACCTTTAAACCTTTTAATATGATGTTTAATATCTCTGCAATTAATCTCAGAACTGTACCCAGTTAGCTTTGCCTGTACTTGGGATGGCTTAAAGGAATTTTCAGTAATGGCTGTTTTTTATTAACTTTTTTATTAATGTTTCTACATTTAATGTTTTGCTTTTGTGTTCCCAGTGTACCTGGCTATTATATATATATATTATATTTTGTGTAATAAGCCTTAAGGCGTGTGGCTGAAACAGTCCTGTTGGTTCCCCAGTGCAAATTTGCGGACAGCTCTCAGCCAATCACATTCCAGCATTATCATTGTACCACCTAGAGAGCTATCTGTGGGTTCCACCATTATAAATCATGCATGCATGTGTATAAATACATTTCTACTTATGGCTTTTACCTACTTTACTATCTGGGTTGGTGAGTCACCTCTGAGTGGAGGCTCCCAGGCTGCTCTCTTCTCCAGAGCAGAGGGAGAGGAAAATAGGCCGAGACGGGCGTGTTGGACCCGGGGCAAACACAGGACGATTCAAGTTAATGTGTTATTTGCGTATCAGTGAGGCTCTGACATAGCGCAGCGCTAACGTGTCTAACGCAGCCTTGGGAAGCACTCCCCGGAGGGGAAAAGGAAGTCAAGCTACCTTAGCCATGAAGTTAGCCAGATAAGGTGGCTCGTTTTTCTCTTTGATTTATGATTGTTTTTGTTTCCTGGGAATGGAATGATGAATTTGTTTTCCACTGTTTTTAATGCTCAGCTATGAGAGGGAGAGAGCTGGAGCGGGGGGGATTGAGAGAGCCCCCACTCATATCTTGCTGGCTGTAACAAGTGAATGATCGCACATATGTTGCTTAGGCGATGCTTTTTTCATTGTGACTGACACGTATTCCCTTAGCGATCATTAATTACACCAAAACTCATTAATATTTAACACTCACTCCATTCAAACCGCCAGACTGCTATATTTCATTCCATGGTTGGCTGTTATGCATATTGGCATGTTTTTGAAGGTCAGTTTGCGTGGTTTAACCTTGCAACACGACAGACAGTTTTAGTAAGATTTAGTAGGATTAATGGACAACAGTTCTTGCACTCCCTCGGCGATTCCACAGTCTCTCCTCGTGATGACACCCTTCCATCACTTGTTACTGTTGAAATAGAAGAATAGAATACCATTTTATTGTCACATATACATGTACAGTACAGTGAAATTCATTCTTCGCATTTCCCAGCATGTTGGTGAGCTGGGGTCAGAGCGCAGGGTCAGCCATGATGCAGCGCCCCTGGAGCAGGGAGGGTTAAGGGCCTTGCTCAAGGGCCCAACAGTGGCAGCTTGGCTGGAGCTGAGGCTTGAACCCACGACCTTCTGATCAACAGCCCAGTGCCCTAACCACTGAGCCACCACAGAAATCAAATAGAGACAGAAGACCAGCTCCAAGACTGACCTACCTGTCCCTTGGCCAGCCCACATTTCAAATTCACCCCACGCTACACATAGTGGAAGCCAGGGCTGTCCGGCTGATCCCTAGTACACCCACAAACAATACTTAATTAGGCCAGACATCCTACCCCCACCTATAATAATGCTTGTCACCTTTTTATGCCAGGTTATTAATTGATAAAAAAAGAAAATTGTGGTTTCACAATATAGAGAGCTATGTTCTGTGTTGGGAAGCGTGTGAAGCCCCAGTTGGGTATATCACAATTTGAATAGAAGTCATTTTATTTGTTTGTTTAGACTATTAATACATTGAGCTGAAGGGTTATTATCTGTTTTCTATTAGAACATGTAAATACTGAAGGACAGTAGGTGGCACTGTGAGTGCATTATAGTGCTATGGGGCAGCTGGGATTCCATAACAATGCAGCAGAAATTGAACTCAGTTTATTTTCATTTCACAATTTTCGCAGAGTAATACAAATTAACTGATAGACAGGTACCACTGCCTGGTGCCTGCTACATGCACCAAATATTTGGATATTTGCATCACCTTGAACATTACCTATTTTTCTCAGTTCATTACTTATTTATTTTACTTTGTGGCCTTTTTTATTTTCTGTCATATCATTTTTGTTGTAATTCTTTTGGTTACAATTTGCCCTTTTATGCAAAGCACCTGATTTTAAATGAAAAAATGCTATATAACGACAGTTTATCATTATTATGTTCCTAAAAAGTATAAAAGTGTTTATGTGCATTTGTATGCACTCTACTGGTAGACAGTTGTAGGCTGTTCAAGGCGGTGAAGTACTCGCCATTTTGCTTTTGCTTTTCTTTTAATATTGGTGAGTACCATGTGGGAAAGCTGTACTACTTTTCAAAACAACTCTACTTGACCCCTGCTGTTTACTTTTTTATATTCCCAGAGCTCAACACAGTCCCACAAATGCAAATTCACAAGAAATCACACATCTCTCGTTGAAGTTATTGATGTAAGAGTAAGATACGAATGAGGTTAGCACTTCTATTGACTTTATTTGCATGACATCCAAATTTGCTCATTAGAATGTCTGCAAATTTGGGCTCAGGCACACTAAATGAGGCTTACAGCTGACCTCTCATGCAGTTCAATAGCACTATCCAAAAGAGGGAATGGTAATATTTATTTCCTCACCTGCAGTTTTGTCTGGGGTTTTATTCACCAGCATTATTGATGCTTTGATAAGAGGCCTGGTTCTAAATCTGAATAACCATATTGGTGGACAAAAGACAATATATTGTGACTTCTGTCGGTCAAAACACAAGACAGAGTCTTACTACTCATTTTATGCTCTATGGTCCCATATAAATATATTGGTGTGCTACATACACACATCTCTTGTTGACGTTCTTGATGTAAGAGTGACGTAAGAATGAGGTTAGCACTCCTAGCACTTTTTTTTACTTTATTTGCATGAAATCCAAATTTGCTCATTAGAATGTCTGCAAATTGTCACACTTTGACGGGAGACGAGGGAAGGACACAAGTGCACAGCCGCTTAACACCATATTTTAATCTTACAACTAACATAAACACATTGACGTAAGATACAACACAGCAAAACGTTCAACAAAGCAAGACAACACAGGACTGGAACAAGCAGGGATTTATACACATATTAATGAGGGAAATGAACGAGACACAGGTGGGATAATTTAGACAGACGAGACAGGAATTAGACAGACAAACACCAGGCATGTGGGGCTCGCTCGCATCGCCGCGTGAAGCGGCATGCACGTGACACAAATTTGGGCTCAGGTAGACTAAATAAGGCTTACAGCTGACCTCTCATGCAGTTCAATAGCACTATCCAAAAGAGGGAATGGTAATATTTATTTACTCACCTGCAGTTTTCACCAGCATTATTGATGCTTTGATAAGAGACCTAGTTCTAAATCTAAATAACCATATTGGTAGACAAAAGACAATATATCGTGGCTTCTGTCGGTCAAAACATAAGACAGAGTCTTACTACTCATTTTATGCTCTATTGTCCCATAAACGGTAGGCAGAGCAGCCACAAGTTGGGGACAACTATTACCTACAATGCCATGGGTTAAAATAGGCTGTAATGACCTAGCCCAGAGCTAGATAGGGGCTCTGGAACATGTGTGTTAAGGCAGAGACTGTTGTAGTGGGGAAGGGTGGGGGCCCTTTAAATTCAGGGGGCACAGGATTTCTATCTGTGCCCCTGGGTGTCTGCTGCGGTGGTGGCATAGCTTCACTGGGAATTTTCTGGTTGTTAGCTATCTATTCATTACCCGCTGAGGAGCTTCTCAGAGACTGGCTGCACTGGGTGGTGTACATAGTCTCCTACTTTCTATTCCTCACTGTTGTCAGCTCCAATTCAATGGCAGCCATTGTGCACACCACACCTTCTTGGAACTCGTCAATCATTTTCGGCTTTGCTTGCCAATTTGATTACCCAACTTCTGACACCAGTGTAGGGTCTGGCAGGTAAAGCGTGACACAGACACTTGATGCTCATTTTATGTTCTTTAATTAATGCTGAAACCATGCACTGTTACTAGTCTTAATAAACGTCAGAAGCAGGCAGAAAACAGCCTCCATCTATGTGTCAGAATAATCAGTAGGCAGAGCAGCCACAATTTAGGGGCTGCTGGGAAATAATTACATTAGCAACAAACAACAGTGATGTGGGCTTGAAAATCCATTTCCGGTACTAAAATCTAATGAAATAGTGTGGAATTTCATTAGCTACCAACCATACAAAGCCAGGTCTCGCGGCTAATATTATTCTATTAATACATGAACAGAAATTCCTCTTAAGCACAGTGGTAGTATTACTATTTGAGATCTAAGAAATAAAAGCATATCCTGTGTCCTCCTTCAAATAAGTTAATCTCAGTTCTAGCAATACAGAGAGTGATTAGCAAATATAATACATACATATGATAGAAGTTAATAATTTGACTGGCTTCAAATCATTTTGCGATTATAAGCTTCTAAGAAGACATTTCAACAAAAAAGAATTATGAATATGTTTTTGACGGGTCATTGAACATGTTTGTAAAGTTTTACACAAATATACTGAAAGTACTAAAAAATAAACAACTAAAAACACTGCATCTGCTTAGTGTCACGCGCGCCGCCATTTTTTGGCCTTTGTTTATATGTGATTGCCCCTGTCCCATGGTGTCTCGTTCGTCTGTGTAATCAGTATGTGTATGTAAAGACTTACTCTGTCTATGGTCTTCTGTAACAAATGAAACTAGAGGCAGTTGGGCACTAGTGCAGAGTCTCTGTATTTAAATTAATCCAAGATACATGGTCAGTCTTCAAACTGGAGGAACATGGTACGCTGGAGAAGACCACAGTGACATGGAGGGTGCAGCCAGAAGAAGGAGAAGAAAATACCCAGGATAGTGAAGGAAGCATCATGAACAGCAATATAATATTTTTCTGTGGATCATAGCAATTAAATAATTACATTGATAACCCCCTAGATAACTCTGTTCAAGTAATCTGATGTCTTCTTAAGATACTTCACAATCTGATTAAGTAAATTTAGTTCTTTCTGGGCTCAGTTTATTTGGATAATACAGGTGAGCCAGCCATTTTGCATGAGTTGTTTTCATAGAGTTGGCATACACCAGACTTTTAGATCAGCACATTCTTAAATTTGTAAAATCAGGATTTTTAGCAGATCTGCCAATAGGGGGTCCACTGTATTTAGAATCATTTAACTTATTCATTACAATTAATAACACACTTATTAACATACTGTATTAATCAGTCAAATAGTTGTATTTTTTCAAAATGAAGAAATACCACTTTTTGAAGAAGAAAATACTAGATGTTACAACTTATACAAAGCAGAACTTATTTTAAGGGCCAAAAAATGTTCTTCAAATTCAAACCACTAATACGAATATTCTATATAGTCTATATAGTATGTAAAAGAGGGAAAATATCAAATAAAATAATACTTTTCATGGAGGACACATACAAAAAAAAAAGGCCTTACGCATGTCACCCTGAGAAACTTCTACTACTAATAATAATGATAATTAAGTTTATTCATATAGCACCTTTCCCACACTAAAGGTTGCTGTATGCTGTAACAGAGAAACATATATCTGAAGAAATGCAATCAGATAATGATTTTTTTAATCACAAATTTGCCATGTTGCTCATTTTTAGACTTACATGTGTCTGTGTGTGTAACCAAATAATTTAATTTGCCCTTCACATCTTTTATGCTGTAATCCAATACTAAAGAGGTCTTTTTATTTGTTAAAAAAATCTATTAAAATAGTCATTAAGAGTTTGGTTATTTTGTGCCAACTGTTGAGGTTTAAGAGTTGCTATAGTTTTGCGATAAACTGTATATTTTCATGTTGTTACAAAATATATGTATGTATGTAAAAAATGTATGAAAAATATAGAATGATCTGAAAATGTTTTTGTTTTTCTGCTCAGATTTAAGGACAATCATTTGCATGCTCTTTGGTTCTGTTTTGAGAAAAGGACTCCAGAAAGTGGGCATGGAAATCAGTCTTCGTAATGGAAATTACAACCGTTTTGCATAAAAGGTTTGTTATACTATGGGCTCCATTCCAATTTAAGTCAGATGCTGAAAGAGAAGATCTGAAACATACAGAGGTATCGCGGCCTGATCTTTAACCTTTACCCTTCAAATCTTTAGATTACAGGTATGTTTTATGTTGAAGTCTTCATCATACCCATTGCTTGTTTGGTTATGGTTTGATGGCTCTCTCATTCTGCTTTGCCTTTAACCTTTTTACTTGTATATTATTGTAGTTGAGCATATTTATGAACATGGCTCAAAATTTCTAGATTATTAGTTTTTTTCTAAATTTGAATTTCTCACAGACTCTCTGAATTGTTGTATTCTGCATAATTGTTGTTTGTCTTATTATTTGCTAATTCCCTCCTTGACTGGTCAATATGATGTTAAACATGACAAGATTGACATTTACTTTTGCAGGGCTGTTTGCCAATCTTGCTTCTTCTTTTTTTTTAAAGTGACACTTGAGCTTTGAAATATAATGTAACTGCTTTTTTTATATACATATATGCTCCCCAGATACTCGTCCATCATGAAGCTGAACCTTTTAAGTCTCCTGTGTCTCAGTGGTGAGAACGCCTTTATAAACTACTTCTTTGTGGAGAAATTATTAGATATTTGTTTCATCTTACATATTAGTGAAATGAATGAAATTGAAATAATATATAAATGGCATGAATTTTTTGTTCTCCTGGCTTTCCTTATTGGGCTATGTGTTAGAGGAAAAAGAGTAGTGCTGAGTAAGCAGGAAAGTTTTTGAAAGATGAAATAAAGGATTAATCATGAGAATGAGAAAGAGCATTGCGAAGCACCTGCCATCCATTGAGCAGAGTTTTGTTTGAAGGACTGTTGCCAAAGGTCTCTTGAGGACCGTAAGGATGCAGGAGTCAACTTCAGAATAATTTGCACACTTCATAAAAATAATCAAATATGAAAACATAAAATGAATAACACATGTAATAAGTGATATTTGGAATTTAAACATTTAGGGACACTGTATAGTTTTATTTTTAACACAGCATTTTTTTTTTTTCCAAATATAAATAATTTATAAACAATTTTTTTCTGCAAAGCACTAGTTTCAAAATGATTGGCACCGCTACAATTATTAAGGGAGGCCTCCCCTGGAGAGAATATCAGCACTGAACATCTTTCTGTAATCTCTAGCACGGTTGTAGAACACTTGTAGAGAGATATTGGATTACACTTATTTTAAATAAGTCCGGTAAATTTTCAACTGCTCCAGTCTTTTCAAACTTTTTTATTATGGACCTGATTGTGCTTAATGGTATTTTTAACTGCTTATGTATTGTTTATGTCCACTACCCGACTTTTGTGTTAAAAATAGATGACAAAGGGATTTTACATGTATGTAATCTCATATTTCATCAAAGGCAACAATAGAGTTGTTTGAATTTATTTTTAGAGGTGTCAATCATTTTTCCACATATTTTGAGTATTATAAGGTTCTATCTAGAGTCATTTTGAGATATGGGCCATCAAAGTTTTGACATTCCAGCTTGCTAAACTGTACTGAAATCTACATTTACAGCTCAACAAGGCCTGCACCTTAAGGTTACTTAAAATTTACATGATCAAAATTCTGAAACAAATAGAAAATGGATTTTTGAATACTGGCCAAATACAGATAGAACCTTATTAGATAGATAGATAGATAGATAGATAGATACTTTATTGATCCCAAGGGAAACTGTAGCGTTACAGTAGCAGCACAAGACTATACACATCACAAACATACATTAGAAGTGTTAAAGAAAAAATATAAATTATATATTAAAAAGGAACAGATTTTCTTTACAAATGTGCAAAAGAGTGCAAATCACAGCATCCAGAAATGTGTCAGTATGTAACAGGTGATGAGATTTAAACATGAGAGTTAATATGACACTGGTCACATGGGTGTGTTGGTGGTCAGAATAACAATGGAAGCCACGAGGGAGTGATCAGTACACTGAGGCTCAGTGCTGTTCCGACAGTAGGGTCGTAGGGACATTATAGAGCCTGATTGCTGTGGGCAGGAAAGAGCTAACGTGGCGCTACTAAACATAGCGTATCAGTCTGTTACTGAAGGTGCTTCTTTGCTTGACCACAGTGTCATGCATGGGATGGAGGACATTGTCCATAATGGGCATTGTCCTGTTCTGCTATAGCCTTCAGAGAGTCCAGTTTGACTCCCAAAACAGAGCCAGCCTTTTTAACCAGTTTACTGAGTTTCTTTGCAGCTCAAAGTGCAATAGAATATTGCACTTTCAGTCTTGTTGCCCCGTACATTGTGAAATGATCAGACCATAGACTATAGCTTGTTGTAAACCTGGGTTGTTTAGGTGAGATTTATGGTTTTATTGAGTATGCATTTAATCATTGGTTCTGCTGATTGTTATCGCTGTGGCTATCTCTTTAGTTTCTGTGCAGTGGCGATTCTAGGATTTTTTTTAAAGGTGGGGCCACAAAGGGGCCAT
>JAOUQW010000004.1:16520004-16540386 GCA_028565825.1 Olivaichthys viedmensis
AGTCACCCGTCATATTTTATGAACAGTCATTATTTTATTCACTAAACTCTTCTACAATGTAGTAAATCTAATATATCTCATATAAACCACACACCTAAAGCTCTTTTTAGAGGTTTTGTTCGGTATTTGAAGTATTTTGGGGAAAAAAGTTATTTAAAAAGTTTATGAAATGATATTAAATAATAAATAATATGCTGCAATTATCTATGTAGAGTAGTTTCTCCTTTAAGTATCCAACTTTAAGATTCGATCACTGCTTTCCAAAAAAAGAGGCATTCTGGTATTAATGTTTCTATTAACATCACTCTCGATGCTATTAAACTTTCAGTCATTTTGGACACATGTTTTACAGCTTTCTACAAATGATTTGAAACCAAAGCACAAACACTAGAATGATCTCACAATCATTTTATAGATGTGTCTGAAACAGAAATGGAGTTTATATCACTGAAAACATTCATTCCAAACTTTCGAACGCTAGTGTAGTTCAAACTTTGGATTTACAGCAAAGATTTTGGGTGAGGTAGACTTCCATGACTTGTTAGCTACATTTAGCTTTCATAGCTCTAGTGCAAAACTAAAGGAGCAAATGTCAGACACCAAACATGTCTTGGCTGATCGACTGCTTTTGGGGTACGTGGAACACTCTGAAGTTGGAGCCTTAACCTTCTATTACTAGACATTATAGTAAGGTGTTGTAACAATAGCTAGGTTATAATGTGTAATAAGACAACACATACCCAACGCCTCACCTGCGTAGAGCTCTGGCCCGTACATCGCTCCCACCATTGGACTCAGCTTCCACCCAGCTACTAGGGACAAGGGGAAAGACAAAATGTGGTTATATATGGGCATCCTGGAAATGACCTCAGAATTGTTGAAATACCATTTCAAAAGATGGTTGGGGTGCTAAGACAATGCATGTATTTGCCCTAAAACGTTACTAGGCAGGAGTGTCTCAGTGATGAACTTTTTTTTTTTTTATTCGTAGTTGCCCGGCGAACAAGTAGAGTCAGTAGGCTGTTGATAAAGCGATTAACCAGTGTTCTTTATACCGTCCTCCAACCAGAGAAAGAAAAAACACCCTATAGACTCTCGCAATGTTTTTTTGTTTTTTCCAACGTTTAAACGTAATGTGCTCCAGGTGGTTCATATCGAATCAAAAGTAATTGGTGAATCCTTGATGTGTCGCATTATTTGGACCAAAATGCTCTCATTGTTGGATCATGCGAATGCAGTGGTTATCCAAACGCACAGAAACTTTAATTTGGTCTGCATTATTTATTTAAATATTGTAGCGTTGTGCAATTCTGGTATTGCGATGGCCAATAACATCATGACAACGCTTCAGAAATTATGCATCGTACAGCTTTATGCTTCGAGTCATCCCATTCGGGAAAAGCTATACTCCTATATAAACGGTCAATTTTTTTTTGCACGTTGTCTGTACGTGTGTGTACTTTACCATAAGGCAGAGCGCTGAGTCCCTCTCCGTTAGCATATGGGCTAACCAGCTTCTTATTGGTCATCACTCGAGCCGTGGCGTTGTTGACCTGCCCGAGCAAGAGACAGAGAGAGGAACGAGCTCAGCGTAACCGCTCTGATCCAGCCTCCAGAGCCAGGTCATGGCATTTATAGCCTAAACAGTTTAAGATTTACTAGTGTATTAAATGCATTATTAAATTTATTCATATATTAATTATTTCTCAAGGTTCATGTTATGTAACTACGATGGGAATTTCTTCACACACTGTTATTCTTTCAAACGGCCATTCTCGGGAAAGCTCGTGTGTTACCAAAAACACACGGTGAACTAAGCTCTGCACGCTATACATCATAAAATCAACTGAAATTTTAATAATCAAGTGAAATCGAGGATATTTCGTTGGGTTGAGGATGATATTGGCGTTTAAGGAGAAATTGTGAGCTCGATGATATTTCCTTATATTGCTTAAAGATTTGTACCCCCCATCCCCATCATGCACGGCATCCCCAACCGATCATCCAACATAGATCCATAAACAAACGAATAAACACACAAAAAAAGAACCCAGAAATAAATCGGCGGGCGTCAAAGCAAAGGAACAAACGGTGCATTCCATCTCTAAAAAATGGGGAGAGAAGAGAAGAAAAGAGAGAGCAGGAGATTCAAACATGATGAGATTCAGAAGAGTGTGCAAACCATTCAGCGCAAATCACATTCAGCCAATTACAATTCGGTACACGACCGGGAATGAGCATACGCCAGCCAATCAGCAAGCATCGGATGCAGCATATGGACCAATCAAAACACTTCGCAGCCCAGACCCTCATCCCCCCTTCATAACGCTTCATACACAGAGAGAGAGAGAGAGAGAGAGAGAGAGAGAGAGAGAGAGAGATCAGGAGGGGGGGTGCAGGAAAGAAGAGAGGCAGTGCACATTCAACAAAAAAAGGGACCACAGAAAATGTACAGGAGAAGAAAAAAGGGAAGACTGAAAAAAACGAGGAAGAAGAGCGAGAGAGCAGTAGAAAAGATTAGAACAGAGAAAGCAGAAGGGATCCCGATTTATATATATATTTTTAAAACAAACAAGAATGAATTCCAAAGTGCGTGAAACGAAAGGGAAGCTTGTGATTGGTTCTTGAGAGACCTCGAGAGGAGCGAGCGAGTGTGAAGGAGATGAAAGGAGAAAAATGAAAAGAAAAAAAAGAAAAAGAAAGAAATTGACAGAAAGAAAGAGAGGAAAATAAATAAATAAATAAAACCAGAGAGAGAGATGCATATGCCACATGACACAACAAATCAAATCATGAAGGCCAAACACTGGCAGGCATTGACACTGATCCGTCACACACTAAAAGACCAATATGCAAACACCATCATCACACACGCGCGTACGCACACACACACGCGCGCGCACGCACACACAAGATCAAAACACAAGCTCTGGGTTTAGCCAAAAACAAAAAAAGAGAAATCAGAAACACCCCTTTGTGAATATAAGGGGAGCAATATCGCCTGAGAGACAATTTCAGTGTGTGTGTGTGTGTGTGTGTGTGTGTGTGTGTGATGATTACCACTGGAATTACATTGCTCTGTAATCAGACAGGTCAGAGAAGGCCTGGTTTTAAAAGCTCATTCACATATACATATATATATTTACACACATAAAGTTTCCTTTAAACATTTGGACAAACACAGTAAAGTTTATTTGAGCAGGTGAGCCTTTTGCCCTAACAAATTGGTGGAGCTAGAACACATTTTCCAGGTAAAGGTCTGCACACTTGTGCAACCATCATGAAAAAGGGGGAATAAAGAGTTAACATGTGACCAATTCATAAACAGACCTTTAGTAAACAACATGTTCATTCTGCCATTTTCAATTTCACAATTGGTGATTTGCTAAACTTAACTAACTAGCCTACAGCCTACAGAATATTAAGATTTGATGCCATGTGTAAAACTGTAGACATGCAGAAGCAGAGCTAAAGGGGTGGTAGAGAGGGAGAAAAATTTAGTTGTTGCCCCTACCAGTTTCCCCCATAATTTCGGTGGTTCTGAGGGATGTATGCGGAACACTGTTTTCCTGAACACGTGTGACGTAGGTGCTGAGGAAGGCTGCAGACTTCTGAATGAAAGTGCCCTAGTTAGCTAGCTATTTAGTCAGATTAAGGGAAGGATTTTTAGGGCCTTTAGATGAGAAATATTATATTAAAAAGCAGAATAAATTTTCCTATAACTGCTTTCAGGATATGAACAATATTTTAATTCATTTGAATTTAAATTAATATAAGTGGGTCATTCTACAGTTGTGGTTGCAAGCTAAATGTTTGTTTTTATCAGAAATGTAATTCACGACTGCATTGAGAAGCATATTGTAATGTATTTTACAAGATCACATAGTTTCAAATAACAAAAACTAAAATAAATAAATGGAGCTTAATAACTTTTTGATTTTGAAATATTTTGCACTTTAAAAGGGTAACACACTCATGTGTTTTGGTGGTCTTACCAGTATTTGAAATTAAATTTGAAGTGGTTTTTTTTTTTTTTTAGGTTTAAGTTATTTCTGATTTATTTGGGCATTTTTATAATTAACTGGAAACAAGATATTTGGTTAATTATAATTTTTCTTAAAAAGTATCCACTGATTTAAAAAAAATCATGAGCGTTTAATCACAAGACGATTGGAATGTATGTTTTAAACATCAACAACAACTGTAACCTAACACATGTAATTTATAAAGAAATACTGAAATATACTTTTACAAATGTTGATCACCACTGGCAGCTTTAATGAATTTTGATCAGAGATTAGTAAACATACAGTATATGCCTTGAGATAATATTGCTAATCTTCAAGAGTGAAAATGAAAGAAGACTTCATTTTCATTTTTCAGCTACATTATGAAAAGTTATTTTAAAATATGGCATCGAAACTGCAACAAACTTTTTGGGGTAAAACAATAAATGTGTTATTAATTACTGTCTGTTCACCGCAGTGTTAGTTGTACTGATCTTTTATTTAGGGGAACAGGTTAAGGAATGAAGCATATATTAACTGTCAGTGTTGTCTACAAAGCCAGTAATACCATTAACAGTAACACCACTGACAATAATGCACAAATCTGTCGTTTACCAAAATGAAGGCAGCAGCCATCTTAACTTCAAGATGACATACCGTTTGAAAACTAATACATAGATTATAAATGTCATTATTGATAAAGAATTATAATGGCTACTTCTATTTTAAATGAGTAACACCAATGCCACCAATAAGCTGTGATATATGACTTACCATGTGGTCTTGATATTAGCTTAAAAAGTGTTTTTTCATAAATAAATAAAAAGGCTTTTTCATTAAAAAAGAAATGTATATAGAGTTTTTAATAATGTTACGTATATGCTGCTAAAACAGTGTTTTCAGTTTCTAAATGTTATGTACAGAATAAATCAGTTAATATCATATTATTTGTCTTCTACCAAAACAAATAGCTTACACCTTTGTGAGGTCACATGGGGGCAGTGATTTAAAAAAAAAAAATTTTCCCACTTCTTAAACACAAAAAAAATGTAAGTAAAGAAAATAAGCAAAACCATTACTATATTATTATACAATACAACTACATGCTGTCAACATGTAGTTCCATTAATATACTATTATCAGGCGATATTAACATCACTGGGTGGGGTGCAACTGTTGACTAAAAGAAGAAGCTGTCAACCACGCAGCCAGTAAGAATATCAAGACTCATTCTGATTACAACAAGAGTTTTTCACTCCTAGTAGTGCACTGACATGCATAGCCACTAGTGCTGTCCTCAGGATTCTTTTAACAAACTACGGTTTAACATGCACACACCCACCCCACACACCATAACCACACACACACACACACACATATTCACTCCTTACCCACAATTGGTTTCTTGGGTCATCTATGTAGTGATTTTTTTTTTCTTACCATATTTTAGGTTTATGCTTTGTTTGTGTGTCTCTCTGCAGAAATATTTAGCTGATCATGTGTGATTGTAACGTCGGGCAGCAACACCCAATTATTACCCTAAGAGTAGCCTTCTATTTAGGCTTATTCTATGACTGCTATATTTACCCAGGCATGCCTTGATGCCGCCGCACCAAGGGCCTGACTTTAGGCCCTTGGTGTTCAGAGAACCTGCGTCCTGCCACATTCCTCTCTGCCCATAATGGAGGCCTCAGCCTGGCCGAGAGATCCACCGACTCTCAAAAACAGAGAGTCAGAGTAGAGCAGGGGTGTACAATCCTTGTAGCATTAAATGCAGAACTTTGGCTGCTCAGAAAAAGCATCTGGTTTATTACAAGATAATTTTATTTGATCAGTTGAATTGTCATTCAGTCAAGGACATTTCAAATGGCCAGTATTGCAATTCTCACACACAACTCACCCAAGTCCACAATTTTAGAGTCTGCTGGTAGTGACATGACAGTGTGTTACATGCATGCAAACAGAGATGCAGGGAAGATTCAACCCATGCAATCAACCAGCTTGGCACAACACAACCAAATATAGTCCTATATTAGTGATGTATGCAGGTGCTGATGCCTTAAATAATGCAGAGGCACCTCCATGAAGGGGTTTGAAAGATAGAGGAAAGAACATCAGCACAAACATTAAAAGGGGGAGAGCTGGAAGGTGAATCAAGTAATTCATCATTGGGCTTAAAATGCACTCATTCTCGGGTCATGAATAATTTGGCAACACAACACTAATTTTGCATTAGACTAACGATTCACAGCCCAGGAATACTCTCCAACTCTCATGGGCTGTTTAGCCTGGTGTAATTTTTTTCTATTTAGTAATGTTTTTCCTTTTTCCCATGGAACATGGTTCATGGTGAATATAGGTCATATGGAGGAGCTTGGAGAGGCTGCGCAGGGACTCCACAAGCAGCAGGGCTTCACGCCATGGCGCTATTAATACAGGTCTCGGCAGCTTTAATATTTGATTTTGCTGATGGACTGCATCTGTGCTGCTCCGCGATGCAAACATTATTATACGTACTAAGTGGCTTAATTATAATTAGAGCTGAAAATTTAATTAAACCCAACAATAAAGCAGATCGCTGAGAGTTTTTTCCATCCACTTCTCCTCCCTAATGCGGTCTGTTAACTCTTTGTCCTCTCTGACTAGCACATGTCCCATTTTTAGAGTTATTAAGGTATTCAAGCCATTTCAAATATAATTGGTTTAAATATTAATGGTTGTATTAAATGAAGGTTTTTCTCCTTTTTGTGACGATTAAGTATTTTAAGAGTAAAATGCTGTATATCCAACACTGGTGAGTTTATACAGTGTACTTGAACACTGTATGTAGGAAAGGAAAATTCAAGTCAGAGGGTGCTGATGGTTTGATCTAACCTCACAATTTCAGCCCCTCTTCTAGTATTTGAGGAGCACCCACATCCGTTGTCTTATTTACACACACACACACACGCAAACACTGAAACACACTGGTCGCCGGCCCGTCTGTTGCGCTATATTATTTATTAGATGTGAGGCCTGTTAGTGAGGCTGCTGCTGGGCTGGTCTGTGAACAGCATGGTGTTGGGCCGACATGCTTTTGCACTCTGCTTACAGCCCCTGTGAGGCTGATCAGGGCCGAGGTGAGGCGACAGGCTGCCAAATGCCGCCTCCCCAAACCCCATTTCCCTTCCTGACAGCTACAAATAAAGGACACTATTAAATGCGTACACAAGCACTGGCTGGCAGGCTGGAAGGAAACACTCCAGTGCGGCAACTTTCACTTCGGTGTGCAAGGTATTACGGACTGTTATGCAGTCTTTATGTATATAATTGTTTGCTTTAGCCAGTGGACCTGTGACCTGTGACATATGTTTATACCTGTTGTATCTGTGTGAATCAGCCCATATGCATTCACAGTACAGGAAACAATAATTACATTTCTCCACTCCAGTATTATCTCATGTTACTTTAAAGTATGTTAGATATTTCCAGATGTGTCACTGCTGACCTCTTGAATTTCATCCTTCTTTTGTCTACGCTTGAGTGCACCCCGTGACTGCTTCGTGAACAACAGGACAACAACCAAACATCTAAGAAATAAACAATGAATTATTCTGTGGAGAACAAAGGCATGTTCAGGTATTTCCATTGTCTGACTGGTCAAAGTGAATCAAGCAATTCAGGCAAAAACAAAGAGGGCCTCTTTCACATTGAATGAAGACATTTTAGCATGTTTCCTTTTACTTTAGCAAGCATTTTGGGAATTCTTCTACAACATGGTAATCAGCAGTCCAATGTCAATATCTCTGCCTGAATGATAGACCTGCCAAGTCATTAAGAAATAAACAGCAATGTGTGGGAGTACAATGGTAACTCTATACTCACCCAGCAGCAGCACTACACCACCTCATTCCCTAATGCCCCCAATTTCTCAACTAGGTGTTGTTTAAAAGCCCTTTTGGAATTTCACACACTCTGGTATAAAAATGCTATTGCAAGCTACTTGAAGAAGAACATTTCATAACATGGGTTGTGCTATGTCCTTCTCCACTGCATGGATTAATCTCACAGCTGCGAGTTGTATATACACATTCAGATAGAATTCAAAGATGTGTCCCAAACCGCATAATGCGTAAATAGTAAACACAAATGGTGCAGTAACATACTATTTAGTACGGTAGTATGGTTTGGGACGTGGTCCAAGTATCCGTGACTTGCGATTGTTCAGTATTACAGTAGTGTTCTGAAAATCTAAAAACTTTATTGTGCGCATCAGTGTGACTTGTCACAGTTACTGAGTACTAGATAAAAGCGCAAAACCTCTCAACAAGAGCTCGTCTTTTAGCTACCGTCAGCCGGTTAGTCCCCACTATGTCTTCCGGAGCCGTGGTGTAACTGTGCTCATTATGCAAGATCATAAACTAGCACATAACCTACAGAACAAACTAGTCACCTAACATTAGCTAGCTAGCTAAAATATAAGCTCTGGTTGAAGGGAAAATGGTTGCACCACTGTAATCTCACAGCGTGCTGCTGGGGGGATGAATGTAGGGGCTTTCCCCAAAGTTCTGTGCACCTCCAGGGCTGATAGACGCTAGCTAGCCTGCTAACTCTAGCTAACTATCTAAAATATAGTGTAGAGAACAAAACTATAATGCCTGGTCGTTTCCGATGTTTTTTTTGTTTGTTTGTTTTTATCCGATCTGTGTTCTCCGTGTATTTTGTTCTCAAGCCTGTTAAAAAAGTTTGGCACAAGCCAAGTAGTGTTAGCACGCAAGATAAAACCCAGACCAGAGGATAAAAAGACACAGATCAGACGAGCAGAGGGCTCAAATCACTCACTCTTGTCCGATATAACCAAGTTTAAAATACAAAAATACAGACAAACACACTAACTAACCTAAACAACTTCACAACTGGGTAATGATACAAATTCCACAACGAGGATAAATCAGCTGACTATAATTCACTAGCTTTCAACCAAATGAAAGAACAAATAAATGCCTTACCTGTTCAGCAAGAAAAAAGCTAAACTCCATCACTCCTGAATCCTTTTTCCTCCTATAGTATAATATCGGACTCTTTCACTCCCCATTTGTTTACACTCTCTCTCACTCTCTCTCTCCTGATTGGCTGTGGCTACCGCCTGTCACCGTGCAGCCTTAATTCTTTTGTGCCTAAAGCTGTTGCAGATGACGTTTGTCGTATCTTAGCTGGCGTATGACGTATGCATAAAAATTTTCTGTCAATTCCGACCCGACACCCCGACATAGTGCTGACTGTGAGTTACTATTGCAGGATTGTCAGGGCAATTCACAGCAGCTCAGGAACATCATATTATAAAGTATTTTTTTCTCTCTTGACTCAATAATCATGTTTATTATTTTTTTTAACAAAAGAAATCCTACACACTATACTTTAACTTCACTCCCCAGGATCCCAGGTTTCAGCTACAGCCCAACAACCTTAGAATCTGAACTTCTTTTCTTTTATTTCTATCCTTTGCATAACACTTTGACTAAACAAAGAAGCACTTTCAGTAACAGACTGATACACCCCCACTGACCCATGGCAATTAGGCTTTACAATGAGCACCGACCTCGTATTGTCTCAGGCTCTGGTCAGGGCACATGACAATGCGAAAATGCATACAGCTCTATCACTACCATTGTGCATATCACCACAGTAGCATCAATGGAAGATCTTCAAGGTCAAACTTCAAGATTTTACTTTTCGCTGGCATTTGGTTCTATGTGAAGACAGAGAGACAGGCAACGTTTGACAAGATGTAGCGTGGCGGTCGCCATGGCAATGGCCGCCACGTACTTGTGTTTATGTGTTCTTTGTCTTTGTCTCGTGATGTGATTGTCCCCACCTGCATGTCATTTGTTAGTAATTATTAAGTGTTTAAATACCCGCTTGTGTCCGTCCTGTATTGTCTCCTGTTGTTTGTGTGTCAGCACGCCTGTTGCAAAGTGAGTTTGTGTTTGTTTCCTCCCGATCTTTGTTAACGTAAAATAAATATGTTTGAGTTACAAAGCGGCTTTGCGATTGTGTCCGCACCCCCCCGCCTGCACATCGTGACAGAACAGGAGACCTTAAAAAAGGACGCAGCAAGCCGCAGCCCGACAGCCGCCAGCCAGGAAGAGCTGCAGGCGGAACTTGGCACCCAGCTCAGCTGGTTTGAGGCCACCGCCATCCTCGTGGCGACGATCACCGCGCCGGGGCGGCGCCTAGCCGCTTGGGAGAAGCAGGGCTTGGTCACGATCCGCCAGGAAGGTGAAGCGCAGCGAGCCCGGCTCAAGGTGATGCGCGCTCTAATGGCACCTCCACGCCAGCGACAGCCACGACCGGCTGCCCTGCCGATCGCGGCTCCGCGCCAAGATCCGCGGCGGCTGATCGCGCCCCCCGAAACCCCCCCTGTCGTGCTTCCTCGGCGCTGCCTCCGGAGCCAGCCGCAGACGCAGCTTGGCTCCGACCCAGCCGCGATCGCTTGCCTCCCAGGAGCGGAGGGGGGTGGTGCGCTGACATTTTTTGGGGGGACTCTAGAGACAGCCCCCGAGGCCGTCCCAGACGCCTTGGGAGGCGTGGCTGAGCTCCCAAGCGCCGTTGGAGGCGTGGTCGAGCTCGCCACTGGAGGCGTGGCCAAGCTCTCAGACGCCGCTGGAGGCATGGCCGAGTTCTTGGAGGCCTTGGAGGGTGGCCCCCGGGTGTCCTGCTCTGCCCAACCGCCAGTCCCCAGGGAGGACGTCACCTCACCGCCCCCAGGCTTCAGGGAGGACGACATTCCTCCGCCTCCCGAACAAGGGGAGGACGTCGTAGCGCCGCCCCCGGGTTTCGGGGACGACCACGTTCCTCCGCCTCCGGACACTGCGGTGGGTGGCCCCCGGGTGTCCGGCGACGCCACCGCCAAGAAGGTCAGCGCTCTGCCCCCAAGCTTCGGGGACGGAGACGCCACTCTGCCTCTGGACGCCGCAGTGGGTGGCCCCCGGGTGTCCGTCGACGCCGCTGCCAAGAAGGTCAGCGCTCTGCCCCCGAGCTTCGGAAGGGGCAACGCCACTCGGCGCCCGGACACCGTGGGGGGTGGCCCCCGGGTGCCTGTCACCATGGATGTCATCTCCCGGCCTCAGGGCTGCTGGGCCCCAGCCTGGGTCCAGCCTCCGGGCCACCACCCGGACAGGGACATAGGCCCCACAGGCCCATGGCCCCCCCGGACGGCCCATAGGAGGTGCTGCAGAGCCGCGCTGTAGAGGGGGGGCTCTGTCACGCGCGCGGCTGAGCGCGTGATGTAGTGTGGCGTCACCATGGCAACAGCCGCCATGTGCTTGTGTTTATGTGTTCTTTGTCTTTGTCTCGGGATGTGATTGTCCCCACCTGCATGTCATTTGTTAGTAATTATTAAGTGTTTAAATACCAGCTTGTGTCCGTCCTGTATTGTCTCCTGTTGTTTGTGTGTTTATCACGCCTGTCGCGGCGTGTGTTCCGTGTATGGTAAAACACAGTCCGTGTAGTTATTAATGTAAATAAAGATGTTGTTTATTCAGAGCGGCTACGCGCTTGTGTCCGCACCCCCGCGCCAACACATCGTGACACTAATGATGATTTGTTTCATAGATGTCTTGGTAAGCGACAGGCTAGCTATTTTCCTTGTTGGTTTCTGATCAGATAAAGTCTCTGAAAAAATAGCTAACCTGCCACTTACAATACATCTATGAAAGACATTATGATTAGACTACTTACCGTAAATTTAATGCACAGGAGCTGCAGCAGCAGGTGTCCTTACACCACTTTCAGCTGAAATACAATGGCCTACAAAAGTCATTCAACATGATTGTGGTTGTTATTAGTAATATTATTTTCAGAAGTAATGTGTCTTCATAGGACTAACCTTCTCCTCTTTCATGTTCAGGTCTGTCAGCTTCCCTCAATGAATTTGAAAGGCTCCTCTGTGTGTTGTACTGTCCAATCCCAATGCTCCCAGCATGCAGGCCTGCTGTCCAATCAGCACAACTCGACCTTAAGGAAGCCGCTCATTTGCATGTTGAAGCATGAAATCCTTCAATAAATGCTTCATTAAATCCTTCAATAAATCTATAAATAAATGTTTAAATAACTTATTAAATAAAGCATTTATTTATTTATTTATTTATTCAAAGATATTTTGAAGGATTTAATGATGTATTTAATGACAGATATATATTTTTAATTGGCATACTCTGTCCTCCATACAAATGATGGAAGTACTATGAAAATTCAAATATCCAAACAGTAAAATTCATATCGACACGCCTAGTCTCTAGACTAGTCTCTAGACTTTTATAATTTCGATTAAATTTCTTATGATTTCGATGCTAAATTTTAAGACGAAATTCAATATACATGAACGTGTAGCGGCGCTAACATGGCCATCGGTGTCTTGCATTTGCTGAAATATACCGTTTCTAACGGCAATATAAACGGGAGCGATCATAAGATAAACAAATTGCCTATTTGTACATCAGCCGGCGTAGTGAGCTCTTTCATCGGCCTGCGCAAAATGTCATAGATCAAATTGAGATCATTGGGAAGGTATGTTCAAATTATTTTAAAATAATTGTATTGTAATTGTGCTATAAATGTAATGTTATGCTTAATTTTGTCGTTCATCGTATTCAAATGCTGATTGTTTGCAGCCGCTTCATTATTTTTCGTTAATGGTCCGTTACTAAAAAGCTGTTTAATTTCAGCGGAACAGAAAAAGCCCACACCAGTATAAAGTAAATACAGGAGAGGGAGAATCTGAGTCACTACTTTATTGTAATCCATTTGGAGTTTGTTAATTTATCTATGGTTAAAACATAACTAACTCGACAGACAGACCTTACTAAAGTAAATAAATTGCACTGAGAAAGACGGGCACTAACCGTTTTCCTGCATCTCTATAATAGACGTAGTATTTCCTGTTTATGTCGGATCATATTCCTGATTGGCTGGTGATGGTGAAACGCGTCACTCTGTGCGACAAAGTTTGATCTAAGATCACTTTACGCTCTACTAGTTGCGATGTGCCGTAAGTATCTGTGGTGCAACTGAAATTCATATAATGACATATAATCGAGATATTAATCGTAAACGAGTGATATTGAAAAATATATTGTGAAAACATTTTTGGCCATATTGCCCAGCCAAACTCGAGTCATTCACCAGAGAGATGGAATCTCTCTCTCTCTCTCTCTCTCTCTCTCTCTCTCTCTCTCTCTCTCTCTCACTCTTTCACTCACTCTTTCAACCTGCAAAGTCCTATGTAATCAGGTAGGGAGAGTGTTATTTACCCACAGGCCTGTTACCACTCCAGAGGTCTTTTGCCACCCTGTGGCATCTTGGGACACATTCCACCCACAGCGCCTGCTAGCCAGGTGTTCCCGCCCAGCTGGCACCCACTCCTGCAGAATTAAGAAAACAGCATAAATATGTTAGACATTATTTTGCATAAACCCACTCAAACAGCTTAATCCACACGCTGCTTTCAAAGCTTTGAGGATGTTTTCATACCTAAATTTTAACGGAAAAATGAACAAACATCCATTTAGAATTAATATATATATATATTTTTTTTACCTTTATTCAATAATTGCTTTAATTATTAGACTGTTATGATGGCCATGAAAGCCTTTAGATTTGACTGTGCAAATCCTACTGTGTCATTCAAAATGTTTTTATTTCATCATTGATGCACAATTGCACATATATTGAAGCGGCTGAGTACATATTACGCTTTATGTCCATTTTAGCTGAAGAATGAGGAGAAATCAATTTTGCATCAAGATTGTCTCTGAAGCCTTACAACTAACTGCAGAAATATTTTCACATGATTAGCAGATTAGTTGAATAGCCTTAACAAGTACTTCCTTGTCAGCACATACGCAGTCTTTAGCCTGTTCCTCTGTTTAAAGTTCCTTGGCTGTCCCTGAGGAGTCCTAACCGCTCTTGTCATTCCATTCCACAGAGGCTTTTCTGTCTTGTGCCTACGTTTTGAATTCATGCACCTCTACACCTCCCTCCTTTTCTTTTTCTTTTATTCCAACATTTGCATATCCCTGATCGCATTTGTGCTGTTTTCATTATTCCAAGGACGACGCACCAGGCAGTGCTGCCTTACAGCCTTGACTCATGTCCCTGGGATTTTTTAGACTCTGAAGTGTCACCACAAATTTAAAAAACTTTAGGGAGAACTTTTCCATATTCATATTTCTAACTACATCATACGCTTTTATTAGTTTGAGATTTTGTATGTCTCCATGTGAACACTTCTGTGGAAAGGCTACCCGTTTGGCTTGCTAAAAACAGATCATGCAAAGCAGACTCTGGAGCAGTGGAAACGTGTTCTCTGGAGTGATTAATCCTCTTCATTATCTGGCAGTCTGATGGACGAAACTGGGTTTGGCGGATGCCGGGAGAACGCTACCTACCGGAATGCATAGTGCCAACAATCAAGTTTGGTGGAGCAGGGATAATGGTCTGGGGCTGTTTTTCAGTGTTTGGGCTAGGCATCTTACTTCCAGTGAAGGGTAATGTTAATGCTACAGCATACAAAGACATTTTAGACATTTATATGCTTCCAACTTTGTGGCAACAGTTTAGTGAAGGCCCTTTCCTGTTCCAGCATGACTCTGCCCCTGTGCACAAAGCAAACTCCATAAAGACATGATTTGATGAGTTTGGTGTGGAGGAACTCCTGTGGCCTGCGCAGAGCCCTGACCTCAACCCCATTGAACACCCTTAGGATGAATTGGAACGTTGATTGCGAGCAAAAGAGTGGAGGCTGTTATCGCTGCAAAGGGGGGGCAACTCCATATTAATACCCATGGATTTGGAATGGGATGTCCAACAAGCTCATATACTGTAGGTGTGATAGTCAGGTGTCCATGTACTTTTGGCCATATAGTGCATATCACAAGCTAACACTGAAACAAGAGGAGCACATGGGTATTTCAACAAGCGTAACGCTTTCCAATTTACTTTGGTTATAACTCTTGTTAAGTAGTTTAATTAAATTCTACTAAAACATACTTTACGCTAATATCCAGACCAGAAAAACAAAAACAAAAAAACAACAACACTTTTTGAGTAATAAGTTTAGGTTCATTCAACATAACAAGGTAAACTCACAAAAAGGAGTTGTCACTAATTGCCAATTTTGCACAGACGCTTTAGAAGCACACCACTCATTTAATGACCTGAGATTCAGCTTCTCCTTGAATGTAAGGTGTTTTAAACAGACAGCTAAAACACAAGATTCTTCTTCTGAAAAACATGTGGGGTAATGGACAAGAAGATCTTGACTTAAAAAAAAAAAAAAAAAATTCAACTGTTGGTATTGATAGGTAGGCAAGTGCTGCTAAGGTGGCTGATGGATAATGTAGATATTTCTGTATGTTGTCAGTATGGGTTGGAGCGGATCCTCGGGGAAGAGAAGAGCTTGGCACTGCTGGCCCGAGCTATGGATCCTCATCAGCCTGCCATGATGACAGACGTCGTCAAGCTGCTCTCTGCCATCTGCATAGTGGGAGAGGAAAACACGTACGTGCCCTTAGTGACCATTTCTCTGTAAGCTTAACATCCAAGAAAAACCCAACACTGATCTTTGTCAGGGTGCAACTGGGTCTTACTTTATATTGTGTCTCTAATACATGTGTAGTTACACATAAAGTACACATGCAACTACTGAGAATGAATGCACTGTTACAGATAAGCACAGCAATACACATGTAAGTATGTAAGTACACAAGTGTGTCTTGACAGATGTAACGGAACATTTCTCTAAGGTTCCACAACACGTGTGTAACTGGGAGAGGGTAATTGTAGGTATATGAACTGCTGGTTTTCCAATAAGACTTTTCTTTCTGAGTGTTTAACAGGATGTGCAGAATTACCTATGAGGGTACTTAACTGCTCAGAAAATGTCGATTTATGTTTACACAATGAACATTTGGCGAATTGTAGTCTGAGTTACATGGTATCCCAATGAAATAGGCTTCAAACCAAACTGTAATTTGTCAATATATAGGAACTGTTCACTTATTTTAAAGTATAACCTTTGTGTAATTATTGTACAATTATTGTAGTAACGTAGTAACCCACAGAAAAGCCCGGAATAAAATTTCACAATATCTACCATGCCATGTGCTTCATACATAAACAAAGATGAGAAGGAGTGTGTCATCGCGGCTGTGATTGGTTTGCAGACACACTCCTTTGGAATCTGACCAAAGACGACGCACATCTTATCCAATGCATTAATTTTCTTGTTTTTGTTTTCAGATAATGTCGATTAACTGTACGTTTGGAAAAAACAAACACAAACAACAACCAAAAAAAAGTGCTGTTATCAGATATAACGGCATGGACCAAACACCTCTCAATGAGATTATGTGGCCGGAACTACCTGTTGCATAAAATGTGTCATTGTGTGACTTTATACGGTTATTACCACACATTTAAATTTGATATGGTTCATTTGTAAGCCTTGCCCTTTCTGAAAAATAGTTTCATGCGTTTTCACATTGTGATATAACACCATTCCGTTGTTAATTAATTTCTGCATTAGTGTTTTAACATGACACTGTACAGGGTTGTTTACCATAATTTTTATTATGCGTTACTTCGCCATCGTAACACTGATGTGCCAGTTGATACAGTACCGACGCATCTTTGTCAGGCCCTTCTTAAAGCATTGGTTGTATAGTGCACTGGAACCACTAGCTGCAAATATTGATGTGATCTTTATTGCTTATGCCTTTATTCCTTTAGGCCTTACTAAATCTATCCTCTCTGTATGCTGTCTTTTGCCCAGAGAGCTCATCTGCAGCATACATTTGGCACAAATTAGCAAAAGACTCGTTACTAGTGCTTTATCAATGCTCCCTGCGAATATCACCTCTGTAGCCATGCCAAGTAAACACAGCCTTGATGAAAGGAGATGCAATTTGTGAAAAACAGTTATTAGGTGCAGTTCAATCATACTGAGAAAATGGAGGGGAGAAAAGAACAGAATTGCAGGATGTTCAAAACCCAACATAACCCTTCACTGAAACTGTAAAAACGAATCAAAGCTGTGAACACAGTGTCAGGAAGGGCAACGAAAAGAAGCTCTACTGCTGGCTAGAGAACAAGCCAAATGAAAGCAAGTAACAGAAGACCAGTTTGCTGCATTTAGACTTGGCCTTTTGTGCACTTAATGCATTTGATATTTCTGTGCGTTCAGCTTGGAGAAGGTGCTTGAAGCTATCACCAGCGCAGGGGAGAGGAAGGAGACCAGTCGCTTCAGCCCCATAGTCCAAGGGCTCACTGATCGCTCCGTCCAGCTCCAGGTAAGAGTTTACCATCATTCCCCTGAGGGCCTAAGTGATGCTCAAACACGAATCTGACATTTCAGAAATACACACATCTCACATAACACTTTGGACAGTTCATGTAAAGAGGACAGTTACTGGTTAGTTGCGTTTGTACATTCTCGTAATCTGCATTCATCTTTACATGCTAATTGTGCAATAGTACAACATAATAAACGTCTCTAATATGCAAGTTTCTGAAATTATTCCTGTGTTTATTTCATACTGTCCAGGTTTTCCACAATGGCTCCAAGGTGACGTTAATTAATATTTATGAGTGGGTGGATAGACTGTTGTCTTTGGGTTGCTGTTTAGAGTGGGAATTCCCAGTGGAATTACACAGTCACAACATATAACACAAATCCACCAAGGAGCTATGAGTTGCAGTGCTAAAAATGAATCGCTCTTATTTGCTTCAACACAGCGATAACATTACAGGCCCCAGAGGATCTCTCAAACTGAGTTTTTTTTTTTTTTTTTTTTTTTTGCTTAGTTTTTACCTGGCATCACTAGCAAGACACATCTAACAATAGCTCAGTAACATTGTAGCCAACCTGGCAGCTCCCAAATCGTTTCCTCTGGCAGGATATTAGAGTCTTTGGAACTTGTTGCTTTATTTGGAAGCCATTGTTTTACTGCCATTTTTGTTTCGGGAACCATTTACTTTCTTAGCACCGACTCAGTTGTTAGATGCATACCGACTGAAGTAGCCTACAGTAGACCCGTTAAATAAGCATCATTTCTATCTGTAGATAGAGCATGTGGTACTGTGCAATTACCACAGACAAGAATTTTAACATTTCTTGCCTTAGTACAGGAAAACAGGTAAAGCACATTTACTTGAATCTTACTTATAATGGAAGTCTAAGGGCAGTTGTTGCACTCTGTCAATAAACGTTTAAAATATGTGACTTCTTAACGTGAAGCAAGAGCCCCTTTTTTGCAATCATGGCTTAAGTGCAAAAATATGGCAGAAGACAGTGTTATTTACTCTGCATGTTTTTGTGACTATTGGTTTAGGTGGTAACCTGGCGAAGAGAGGTGCAATTGTTAAATGGTTGGGGTTTGAATGAATACATTATCAAAAGGTGTGGTTAGGCATGCTTTTGCGATAGACAATCTAATCAGCTCCTCTCATTCCCTTTAAGAACAGAAAGTGCAGTGCAGCGCAGTGACATTTTTGGAATGACATAGAATTTCACTTTAATTTAATTTAAATTTATGGCGATATTTTAGGTAAAAATGACCGGCTACAACAACAAATATTTTCTGTTATTATAGTTTTACAATTAGTCACGGTGTGTGATCTGACTTTTATGGCACAGTTGACTTTTTAGAAGTTCAGATTAAAATACATTTCTGTCTATTACCGTCTGTGCATTATTTATTTATATATTTTTGCAAGTTCCTTAAACAACAAAATATCTCAGATCAACATGAAACAATTATGGCTACTATTTGCTTATAAGACATTCGCTAGCTGTCTTCTTTTAAGGTTGTACAAACCAAATGTTTCGTGTTACACTGTTAGCGCACGTCAAATTACAGCCGAATCTGTTGAGCATAGCCTGAGCCTATTCACAGCATGCCTTGATATAAATGAACCAAGACCCAGAATTGTTGGTCATTCAGCAGTTGTTTTTTTATTAATGAAGAAGTATAAAATGTAATCTGTCTTTCACCTGCAGGACGAGGCTTGCGCATATTATTTCTTAACTGCAGTTGTTTTCAGCCTGCCTGGCCTTTCCGTGATAATGATATCAGTCTAAAATATTCAAATTGCAGAGTCTGGCGACCGCGTTGACACTTTGTGTCTCCCCCAATCGAATTAAATCGGCTGTGTGTGTGAGTATTTTAGATACCTAAAAGATGCGAGTGCTAAACTCACGTTGATGACAATCCTTTTTCTCTATTAGTCTCGCCATGTCAGTACTTTTTCATCATTGGTGATGATTAAGCACCGAAGATGTCAACATGCTTACATTTCTGCACCACAGCCTGCCTTAAGCAAGAACAAGGAACAATTTAAACATGGTAGAGGTATAAATCTTTTTGTTTATACTGTTTTTTGTTCGTTTATATATATATATATAGAGGGAAGTACAAAGAAGCATAATGCCAGTGTAATATGTCAAATGCATGTGAGTGGTGATGTTCATATTTGATTATTTTTTCCTGTAATTTTCATCACCTGCTTGTGTGTTTTTAAAGGGTCACTTAATATCGTGATACCATGAAACCTTGATATTTTTCGACTAGGTTACCATACCATAAAAATGTCAAACTGTAAAACCCCCATCTGTCATCAATAGATTTTGCATCGCGGTTTTAGTGGTAGTGTCACAAACGTGGACACTTGAATACAAGTGCAAATGTTTTTATTTTGAAATTCAATAATACAAATAATACAAAATCTACAATCACAGTCAAAAAACCAGACGGGGGTTGAAGTGATATCAGACCAATACAGAGATCTAAGAAAAGGGAAACAGGTCTAGGACGAATATAGACAGGATGACGGAGAATAGGCTCGGGCATCATTACCAACCGCACAAATCACAGCGTTGCGGTTCACAGCATATAGAAAGTTGGAGTGCATGACTTCGGCAACGCACAAATTCTTCCCTCTGAAAACGTAGTCCCATCTCTAAAAGGACGAATTATAGAGAGTTACTTTTACTGTGTGTGTGTGTGTGTGTGTGTGTGTGTGTGTCTGTGCGCTGCGCAGGCTCTGGTCTCTGTTAGTGTAGAGTGGAGCAGTCTTGTGGTGTGTTGTACTAACCGAGCGGCTGCATTGTTAAATTGTTAAGACTGATTAAAGCCTCAGTGCTTTAGTTTAATTGGTAGCAGAGGGAGGTGCGAAGTGCGGCACTCAGTTCTGCCTTCACGGTGGAATGTGTCATTTGTACCACACACACAAACACGCACAGAGAGTATGTTGAAAAACACTCAAGTTCAAGTAGGTTTTTATTGTCATTTCTCCATATACCACGTATACATTGAAATGAAATGTCGTTTCTACAGGA
>JAOUQW010000004.1:16548613-16565804 GCA_028565825.1 Olivaichthys viedmensis
AACAAGCTTGTTTTTGTTTGTTTTTTTTTTTTTTTTTTAAAACAGTAATGAACTTATTACTTGAGTATTAATGAATGTCAATTTTTAAGGCAACAAG
The DNA here is from genome assembly GCA_028565825.1 of Olivaichthys viedmensis. Taxonomy (NCBI): domain Eukaryota; kingdom Metazoa; phylum Chordata; class Actinopteri; order Siluriformes; family Diplomystidae; genus Olivaichthys; species Olivaichthys viedmensis. The sequence continues at coordinate 16,548,711 of JAOUQW010000004.1, forward strand.
GTTACTCACTTTTTTTTTCTTCTTTTTAAAAAAAAAAAAAGTTAAAACCTATAACGTGTTTGGTTGCATTGTGGCCTGTGTTCTTAACATTTTCACACACACACACACACACACACACACACATATATATATATATATATATATATGACCATCTGTTATCTCAAGTATCAGTAAACTTAACCCAAGTATAAAGTTAAGTTAGGTCTTAGATACAGATCTGACTCGTGGCCATGTAACCATAATGAGAACGGTCAGATCAGAAGTTTTTTTTTTTTTTTATCTTCTTTTTTTAAAAACATCACATTGAACTGCATCACATGTGCATATCACTGTTGTTATCATCCAGTGTTGGTAGTGTGTTAGCAGCTACTAAAGAAAAAGGAAGACAGCCAGTAATGGCTGTAAAAACAGCACTGGCCTTTTTTGGGCTTCTCGGTCTGATCATGACGAGCTGAAATCAGATTTGCCATGAAGACTTGTGCAACAAGCTTGTTCATTTTATCACTACTGCAATTATGTTGTTGTTGTTCATGATGCTTGTGAATTATGCACATAAACGTATTAATTTGGAAAGTGTGTGCAGATATGGGTCCTTTACAAACATGTATATATATGAACCATCAAGGCAACAAAGAAAAAACAAGAATTGAGCAATTAGGCTTGTAATATGATCATATTTTTTATCTATTTTGCTTGTTTTAACTATCTTTAACACTGCTGTGAAGGTAAAAGAAAGTTACTCCATTTTCCTTATTTGGGTATTGGTATATAGGTCTTTAGGTAAATTCCTTGAATGCACTTTAATTTATTTTAGCTTGTAGCTTTAACTAGCTACAGTTATTGCTGCTACCGCTTTCTAAGAAAGAAATATAAACATGACTAAGGCAAATCACTTTTTATCACAGGGATTTTTTTCACTGGGATTTTCGCCATCATACCATCTATAAATCTCTTGTAGAGCAGTAGCTCCAACCTTTGCCACCTGGGTGCATATGAGGTTTACCATTCAAGTTCTGATTTGAGGGAAACTATTAATTATGAATGAAACCGGGGAAAATTGGGGTTTGGTCTCAAAAGACAGAGTGTGACAAGACATTTGACAAATAACCATCAAATATGATCCCTGTTCAATAACTTGAAATGTCTGATCGAAACAGCACTGCTCTTGGTGCTTTTATCTGACCGTGGCTTATTGACAAGGCACTTTACCGCACATATACTCAGAGACGATTTGTAATGCCCGGACCCTTAAACACTCGTACTTCCACACACTCCTGCTGTTGTGGCCACTCACTTGGTGAAGCTGAACGTTATCTCCTCTTCCTAGGTGGCTTGTATGCAGCTCATCAACGCTCTTGTTACGTCTCCTGATGAGTTGGACTTCAGGCTGCACATCCGAAATGAGTTCATGCGCTGCGGCCTGCGAGAGATATTGCCGGTAAGCGGACCGCCAACCGACTGCGTATTAATATTGAAATGAGTTGTCCACTTGAGTGAAATATTGTAAAATGGTTCTGCGAATAATTTATGAGGCCTCGAGCAGAGGTCGTCCGGCTGAATCAATAGGTACAGCGGGGAATAGATTGGGCTCTCTCTCTCTTTGTTCCTCAGTCTCTCTCCCTTTATCTGCCTATTTTCGTTTTCTCTCTTTTCTGCCGGTTATGTTCTTTCAACTCAGAGAACGAACTGAACCAAGCTACACATACAAAACAGACACCGTGTGTATTAAATGGAAAATAGTGTATGTTTGTGAGAAAGTTTAATGCCTTACTTATTTATTATTCAAAACCGTGAACTGCTAAAGGACAAGAGAATCGAGTAATGCGAAAAGTCTATAAAGAAAAGAAAATAAGAAAATGAAAAGAACTTTTCTCCCAGTATCTTTCTCCCGTGATTGCTCTTTCTTTCTCTCTCCTTCACTCTATCTTTTCTTTGCTTTATTTCATTCTCTTCCTGATTCTCTATTGCTATCTCTCACTCCGTCTCCCCCTCTGTGTCTCTGTTTGTTTGTAGACTCTGAGCGCTATCAGAAACGAGGCTCTGGACATCCAGCTGAAGGTGTTTGAGGAGCATAAGGAGGAGGACATGATTGAGTTTTCCCATCGTCTGGAGGACATTAAGAGTGAATTTGAATATCCTTTTGACTGCATTATCTACAGAGACACACACAGAAACTACACGCTACTAAAAACTCTCTGCTCTGATCCCTCTTTCTCATTTCTCCATTTGACCCTCATGGGGCTTTTAATCTCTGACAATAATGCGATGGTCATACTCTGACCAGTCTAACGTGGGGAATATGTTTCCTGTAAACACTGTCGCAATTTATTATTTTTTTTTAAAGATTTATTTCCACCCATAAATCATTCTAGTTCCTACCTTTTTGTCAGAGCAATGTATTAAAAGTTTCCCATAGTGTCTTTTCTAATCAAATGAAGGCCATTGCTCTGTGTGAGTGTGTGTGCGTGTGTGCATGCCTGTGCGTGCCTGTGTGTTCGTGCGTCTGTGCGCGTGCTTTTGAGGCCCCCCCCCCCCCTCGGTATTGCATTTTGTCATCAACATTATATATATGTGTATATATGTATGTATGTATGTATATATATGTGTATATATATATATATGTGTATGTATGTATGTATGTATGTTTTAATATCTGTGTGTGCGTTATGCTCCTTAACCCCCGGTGTTTACTGATGTAGGAGACGTGTTTAACGTGGTGTACAGCCTGGTGAAGGACACGACCGCTGAGCTGCATTTCCTCTCCATCCTGCAGCACCTGATGCTCATCAGAAATGACTATTTTGTACGGTAAGTCTGAAGAAACCTGTAATGAGGGGAAAAATATCCATCCATAATGAAATTTATGGATGGATATTAGTTGTTCTCCTACAGAGATCTGGTGCAAAGGCAAAATAGTGTTTTGCTAAATGTCTCCTTTTCATCAGCATTATTACAAATAAATGAAAGATGCCTGTGAAAAACTTCAGGGAAGAACCTATCGACTTCTTATGTTTTAGATTAAATCTGTTTGTATTATCAGTCTTTAGTAATTGTTGAGTGAGGTTGATGGGGTCTGTCTGGTGGTGTTCTGTGTTTTGCTTGCCTGATGACTTTTTGATCTCGTCAGCACTTGTGCTGTATTATTCTGAAAAGAACAGCGCTGAAATTAGCCATGTGTGAAATGAGCTAAAGATATTTGGGACCATCCGCTGAGAGGTTTCATCAAGCAGCTTTCTGATAAAACACTCATCCTTGGGATGCTCAACTGCCATGTATATTAACGATTAGTTATTAGTTTTCTTAACACCTTTTCCTTTCCTTGTTCTCTCTCCCCACCTCTTGACTACTTAAAAAATATATATATATATATATATATATATATATATTTTAAATCAATAACTTAAGATCTCATGCCTTTCTGATGGTGTGGGTGATATGACAATTAGATATCAATATCATGATAAATTATGTCACAATACACTTTTTCCGAGACTTTTGTGGGTATCAACAGTATACTAACCATTGTTGCTTGCATTAACATGTAGCTAATTGGACGTTAAAGGGGAAGTTTGTAATATTTAGAACTTTTTGATGCACCCTTTTTGATGCCTGAGAAACATTTATTTGACAAAACAGAGCACTACGGACATAACATACAACGCTAACATTTACAGACATGCAAACAAAGACAAACATGGGGATGGGAACACACGGGTATTTATACACATACTAATTACATCGACAAACGACACACAGGTGGGATAAGTTACGCAGACAAGACAGGAAATACAGACATGATCACAATTGCGTGGGGCTCGTCGCGAGAGGCGGCGTGCATGTGACACCTACCCCACCCCTTCTGTTGAAAGTACATGAGGTGTCTTTTAAGGAAAAGCGTTGAGAGACGGTTCCTGCGGGGAGGCGGCGCTAATTTCCAGGGCAGAAAAACATAAACAGAAAAGGAAATAAAACTAGACAGATCTATTGCAATATTATGAGTGGTAGTTTTTCTGAGGTATCTTTAAAATGATATGATTATAGGTCTCTCAACACTTTTAAGCATTACAAACTTTTAAAACAATGTTCTTTTTCTTTTTTACTTCTGTATTTTTGTTAAATATAAATATCTTTGAAATTATTTTTTTTGTATTGTGCCCTTACTGTTTTGTTGGCACTGGCAGCAAAACCTCAGCAATACTAAATATGGTGATTCGTACCGTGAATCTTGAGAATGTCATCAGGTATTGTGATGTGATGCTTTTGCCATATCGCACACCCCAGCTGTTAGTGGGCCTTCGCGCTCCTCCCTCTCCTATTGCATTTACTTTTTTCTAAGCAGAAAGGCCTCAGTGCAGTGAAAGAATGCTGTTTATTATACTCTTATTTCCTCCTCTTGTCCTGTTTAGTTTGCTTTAGTATCAAGTTTCAGCTTTTCTAACAGAACCTGCTTTGTCTGAGAGAAAGAAACTTCAATTTGATAAATATTCTTATACCAACAGATCTACCCTCACCCACTTGCCTTCAGATTTATGTCTGCTCACATAGTCATTTGTTTAATTGATTTCTTAAAATGTTTAATTGCTAAACCTTCCTCTTTGTGGAACCAGCATCATGACCTTTTGCAGGCTGTCCTGGTCCCTCGTGCGGAGTCCTCCAATGACATTGTCCAACAAAGAGAATGAGCCTGCTTTCATCTTCCCCCCTCATCTCAAAAACCCTCATCTCGCTGCTCTGCGTTTCCATGTCTTTCTCTCTCCCTGTCTCTCTTCCTCACACACATTCCCCTCTCTCTCTTTTTCTTCTGTAGTGCTTGCTCAAAGAGGGTTTTCATGTCGGCTTGCTTGCAGCTGGGGGTGTGTTAAATCTGGACTTGATCATTAGACAGGCTCCTAATTTGTGAAATACGGAATGCATCATCTGCAATTTTTCAAACTCAGTGGCGAGAGCAGCTCTCTGCACCTTTCGCTTAGCGATGGAGAACGTCTTTGTCATAAGAAACAAAGTGGGATTAATTTGTTCTTTATAAGTCATTATGGCTATATGGTGAACGATGGCACAGGCGTCTCGCAGCCTGGACTACACCTCTAGGCATACTTTTCTGATTATAAGAGTGAAGGTAAACTGTGGTCTGGTACTGCGGTCTGTTCACACATAACCTGCTGCTGGTTATTACTCACACAAAACCCCACGTTTCGGCCCTTGTACACACCTACACAACATTTTTTGATTAGTTAATTGAAGGACCTGGACAGCAATCACTTCTCAGTACATGTTATATAATAATGTTAAGTAAGGCTTTCTGTTCGCAGAATCACAATTTTAGCTCAGTGAATCATAAGTGTTTGGAAAGGCCTGCTTTGCTTAGCTCCTCACGAACATGGGTCAGGTCTAATGAGGGATTAAAACTGCACACCTCTTGGATTTTGGTTCAGCATACCCTCTCACTCCACCGATTACACCCGATCACTTCCTTTTGAAAATGTAGTGATTTTATTTGTCAGACAATATCCCTATAATCCAAAAACTGTACAACACAATTACGAAAGCAGCTGCTCATTACTCATATTTAAACTGGTTACAGTTTCCAGGCAACAATCACTGCATTCTACATTTTAATATTCCCATTGTGTTGAGGTAGACAATTATTCTCTTCCAGGGATGACTGGGAAGAAAATAAAACTCTTTGCTTGAATAAAATAGTTTCCCCTGATTGATGTCCAGAACGTTTACTCTATTAAGCTCTTTTTAAATAATTACTCACATTTTTGGTCAGTATTTTACAGTGCAATTTCAGTGTTCACATCTCCCAGACCAGCTAGGATTGGTTTAGGTACCGATCTGAATGAATGACTGTTTATGATGGAATGTGTTCATGGATAAGACACGCCCTCCTTCCCCTTCCTCTGACATGTATACATGATATTTAACTGGAGATAAATGGGAATTGAAATTTAAAATGTAGTGGAGTGGAAATTAAAGTAGGCAGGAACAGAATGAATTTCCATCTTTTGTCGTTTTTGACTTTGGTTAGTAAGATATATGAACAGAACTCTCAAAGACATGTAGTTACTTGAGTACGTTTCTGTATGGTTACATTACTGTATAATTACGGTTATGTAATTACACCGTTATCTCCATGCTATAACAATGTTATTAAAGTAAAGTTCTTTCTGTCCTTCTTTTTTCTTTTCTTTTCCTTTTCTTTTCCTTTTCTTTTTGTTTTTCTTTTCGTTTCTGTCTGTCTCTGTCTCTCTCTCTCTGATGGCTAGGTAGATGGAGGTGTGGCTGCAGGCCTGATGGCCTTGGTGTTGGGATTAAGTGGGCCGTACTCTTTATTGATTTTGTGTGAGCGCCATAAATTGTGGCACGCTGCCCCTAAGCTATGGCATGCCTTGTTAAATTCTTATCTGGAATCAAGGTCTATTCAACCTCTCCTATTGCCGGCCCTTGCTGTGTAATTGGATACATTAAAGAGGAGCCGGGCGCATCTGGGCCACACCAGCCTTATGAAAACAGGAATGAAAGGCAGGTTAATTCCATATTGGCTATGACAGGGATGAGGCAGGTACCATCGCAGCATGCCCGTTGGCTTGCTACTGAGCCCAAAGAGCTGCTCTTGTCAGATTTTAAATCATTCATCTCTCACAGCCAGCTGTCTCTTAAAAACACAACTTTTATTATCTCTTCCTCTGTTTCTCTCTTTTTCTCTTCTGTCATCGGGGTAAAGAATGGTTTCAGTATGGGCTTTTTTTAATTTGATACCTTTATTGTATAAGCATTGGAAATCTAGCAGTTTTTACTGTGTTAATGTGCTCTCACTGTGTCTCATCCTACTGTTCGAGTGTTAAATACAATATATTCTCTACAACACACAACCCAGACTTTTCCTTTCTGTTCTTTAGGCCTCAGTACTTTAAGATCATAGAGGAATGTGTGTCTCAGATTGTACTACACCGCAGTGGGACAGACCCAGATTTCTCCTACCGCAAGCGTCTGGATGTAGACTTCTGCCACCTTCTAGGTAGGTGTGTGTGGATCACACTTTTGCTTGTTTATTACATGAGTTTGTGGAGTGTGTGTGTGTGTGTGTGTGTGTGTGAGGGTTGTGCTCTTGTCTGTCACATAAGTTGATGTTTGTGTGTCTTTTTTTGTTTTCCAGAGGTGTGTGTGGAAAAGGCACGGGCGGATGAATATGAGCAGAGGGCCTTGGAGTTAGCTCAGAAGGCAAGTGACTTTTCTCCCTACTCTCTTACACTCTTATCTCTGTTCAACTCGCTTCTTTCTCTAGTCCTAGTTTATTCCTCGTTTGGTTTCACCGTGGTTTCTTTATTGAAGATTGTGGCCTTTGACGAGTATTCAATAATGCACCATTTAACTCTCCTTAATTAAAGGCAGAGTATTAGAAATCGTTTAAACAGCCGTTTGTAATTAACAGTATTTGGAGATTAAAAAGGAGGCCATATTGATTATTTTGAGTGCACCTTCGGTCAGTGCAGTTGGGTAGAAACTTCCCATGCTGCATCTGGAGTTCATAACCATCTCCTATGTGTGTTGGCTCAGTGAAATTAATACACACATGCATTCAGTATTCAGTATACAGTGTCTCACTGACCTCATCTTCCTGCTTTCAAGTCCGACGGTGTAGCCTTTCAGTAAAAAGTCCAAACTTCAGTGAGACAAGAAATAATGTGTTCCTGTCGGTTATATTTTTGATCTGTCAGTTGTTTTCAGTTAGCCCAGCTACTGTCAGATATTGTAAATGTGTTCTGTGCAGTCTTCAAGCCTTCTTTTAAACATTGGTGAATTATGTTAAACATTTGTTTGACCCTTTTGCTAACCAACAAGCTTGCTAACTGCTTCACTTAACTGTCAATAGAAATCATGCTTTTTTCAATGCGTGTTTTTATTTATTTTATTTTATTAATTCATTAATTAATTTGACCATTTTCAGAGATGTGAGGATGTTACTGGAGTGTTTTAGGAACACCGTTGCTGTGTTTGAAATGGATTCACTATTTACAATGTGAACAACATGACGACAACAAGGATTAATTTCAAACCAAAACTCGTAGGACATGTGTATTTACGCTAAGCAGATTATCTGACAAACTTAAATAGCCTATAGTTTTCATTTACAGTTTTACCATTCTCCCTATCTTCTAAAGCTATACACAGTTAGGTGAGTTTTTCCATGGAATCTTGACTGTAAACAGGAATGGTGTTTGCGATTGTCTGCTGCACTAAACAGGCTCAGTTTTCCAAAAAAAGCTGTGTAAAAACTTTTTTACACAGCACACATTCTGCTACTGAAGTGTTCCATAACAGATCAGATCACTCCGTCTGAATGGGGTCTGATCACCCTGCATGCTTTTAGCAGTCCTGTCATAATGCCAATTAGACATTTCAGTCAAAATCTAAAAACGGTAATTTGGGCACTGAAAGGGCACTGTGTCCATCTTAAATGAATGACATCTCTATTTGGTGTTTTTTTTGGGGGGTTTTTTGCCAGACTATTGCATTATTTAGTCTTTTTCAGACCAAGAGCTGAGCGTCAACTCCAAACCAATAATGCAGGATTCAATTGTAATTTTACTTGATGGGGTTCTTATAAAGATGAGATGCACCACATGAAATCAAGTAGGCACCGCTCTGCTGCATGTCCTTGAAAGGAGCAGGTCTAATCCTAGTTCTGACCTCCAGTTTGATGAAGAGATCATGGGCAGACAGGAGGCCTTGGCCCAGCTACTGAAGAAGGAGGAGAAAATCAATGAGCTGGAGGCAGAGCTACAGGCTTTCAGATCCAAGGTAATGTCTTTTTTCCCCCTCAATGTCTTGCTTTCTGTCACCTATTGCCATTTATGTAACCATTTACCATCTACTGTATATATATATATATATATATATATATATATATATATCTCCTCAGTTTTCCTCTTTTTGCTCTCTTTGCTTTTTTTTTTTTCCCCATGCTCTTTTGCGCTCTGATTCAAGGACGTCTCAGCGCACTTCTGTGACATTAAATATTGTCAAAATGACATCACTGCAGCCAAGTAATAAAACTTTTGTCCTACAAGATTGTGCCTCGTATACATTCATTGAGAAAATATAAAATGCGAGTTAATATTTTCTCTGCTTGTTCATGTATTTGCCCAGATGCTGAACGTTTTATTTTGTTGATTTAAAACAAACATTACTTTTGGAGAAAAAAAAAAAGAAAACATATTTTAATAATTATTTGTTTTTCTTTAAGGTTTAAATCCAAACAAAGGACGCATTACATTTTTTTTGGGTTAATTGATCTGTGTTTTGGATACCCAATGAAGCAAAATGGCTTTTGTATCTCTGTTCCAGACAGTGCTTCTTTAAAGAAATTAATTATTCTGCTTCAGTAGAAATTATTTTGCCAGATTTTTAATTAGCCTGTCAGTGTTGGTTCCTGTGACTGTGTTTGTTTTTGTGTATTTTGTGAATATGGCATTACTTGGTTGTTGCTAGTGTCTGTGTTTCTGTCTCCCAGTCTTTTCTGTTTTAAACTTTTGTTTCCACAAATGGTCTGCTGTCTCAGGATCCAAATGATATAAAATGCTAAAACTCTTTTACATGCACTTATTTTTTATGATTCTTTAAACAAGGCCATTGACACAACACACACACCTTGCATTGTGATCAGAATGTGATTGGATCAGCCAGAGCATCTTCAGAGGGAGTCTGGCTTTCATTGTGATCGGATCTCAGGCCGGTGTGAACGCAATCTGTACAGTGTCTTCTGTGCATCAGGCTACACAGGATACAACGTGTGACCTCCTCAATAAAACAGACCTCCATGAAATTCATTATTCATGTTGTCTCCTGACAGATAAGTCTGTACAATAAAATATGTCGAAAGCTCACAGACTTTCTACAGTCTACAAAGCTAGCTAACTTATTTGTATATTGCGCAGGAGAACCGAGATCTGCTCACAATGCGTACCGAGTGCAAGCAAGAAAACCTGCATATAAATAACCGGTGTAGAAGCCAGTGTGAGATTGGATGTTGATATTGATATCCAGATACAGATTGCATATTAATGAATTAAATGTATTGCTCCTAAATTGGGTGTGAGCTAGCCCACCTAATTTTAATCCTGCTTTGCTCCTCTGATTGGTTTGAGAGATCCAGTTGCTGATTAACTTATTTTCTACGAGGCCCTCATGGTGGCTTCATGTTTCAGAGAACAGTTTCAGCCTCAATATATACATATTCTAGAGTAATCAGGCTAAATGCCCTGAAGACGTCAAATTCAGTAGCTATTACTTGAGTCACTAAAATACTTGACATTTCATGGATAATTGCTAATTTAATAAATGTATATTTTAAGCATCTTGTTAAACAATTATTGAGTGTGAAGTCTGTGTGCCTCCTCAGATAGTAGAATCTATGTTTTATTCTCTCCCCAGTTGGTCCTCAAACCTTCAGATTGGCATGACAAATAGAGCCTCAGTTGAACATTTTGTTTGATGAATTGCTTTTTGGCTCACTAGACCACCGTCGATAGGGCCGATCAGTTGTTAAATAATGGAGCCCGACAAGCGAAGTAAAAGTTTGCGATATAGGCAGCTGAGGTGATCCATCTCTTCGGTTTGCGATCGTTTAAAGCCAGTCACTGTCCCACATAAATGGTGCTGTCATTCACTCCACCTTTTTGCTTGAAAATTATCTCAAGGATTTAATGTCTGAATTAGAGCATCTACATTTTCAATAAATTCTCCCCCGCAGCTGTACTCCAGTCTGAATGATTGTAGTGGTTACATAAGAGTGTTATGTATTGCCTGTTGTCTTCATGCATTTCAGTGTATGGTTAGTGCCCTAGTCTTTGATCTAGTCATAAAAATCTGTGTTGCAGTTTTCTTTAAATAATATTTTTAAATAATTGAAATGTACAGTGATTTTCTTTTAAATTCAAAAGTTACGTCAAGATTTACGCGGGGAAAGTTCTTCGTATTCAGAGTCGCGATATGCAGGTGCTCAAGCTGATTTTCTGGGTGGCCCATGATAAAGCAGATTGCTTTTTAGCTGTCAATTGCAATACGTGTAGCACAAAAGCAAGACACAATATAAAATACAGCTTGGACTGGTACGATGATGTACAAATAAGAATAATTTAATTCAAGATCTAATAGTAGCCGAATATATTAAAGTATTGTAGTATAGTAAATATATTGAGACTGAATGTCATGAATAGTCCTAGTCCTATGACATTAATTTGCAATCACAGAAAATATGTCTTAATTTAATAATATGGGTTTCTTCACCCACATGAATAGGCCATGAGGCCACAAAAATACGTATTTTCTTTGTCCGGCAAATTACCAAGTTGTCTACATGAAAAACTACTTTCTGGAGACGCAATATGTTTAAAGTGTCTAAATCACTGGTTACTAAAAAGTAAAAATTGACAGGATATTGCATGTCAACTAATATTTTTTATATGCATTAAACAAGCACTACTGTGCTTTAAACTCAAATTACATATTGTGACCTCAGTATTATAAGGTTCTATCTGGCATTTTGGTCAAAAATGAGTTAACCACATAAACCTCATCACTGGGGGAAACTTTATTCTCCTGTGGTGTTACTTTTTTATGTGGTGTTTAATTTTGCAAAGTTGTTGGTGTAATATCTGAGAAAAATGAAAAGTTATTTTTCTAAACTCACAGTTAAAGGCTCTATCTGCTAGCCAATCAGCATCCAGGATGAATACACAACATAGGCAGCCGTGGCTAATAAATATCAAGGTTCTGTTTACGTGCTGACAGAAGAGGGCAGACTCGAAACCTCAGTATGGCGAGTCAGAAGCTACATGCAATATGCTTAATGTATTGAACCTTCCAGTGTAACCAGGACAGAAGGTCAGCTAGCGGACTTTATGCATACTAAAATGTGTTGACATGCAATATTCTAATGTTGAGATAAAACCAAACAGCATTCGAGCTGACAGAATAATAAGGCTCTATCTGTGTTTGGCCACTGTTCAAAAATCCACTTTATAACTGTTTTGCTAATATGAATTTGAAGTAACCTTAAATTGTAGGTCTTGTTGAGCTGTAAATGGAGATTTCAGTACTTAGAGTTTTACTAGCTGGAATGCCAAAACTTTGACGGCCCAGATCTCAAAACGACTCTTCACCCAGATAGAACCTTATAATACTAAGGTCACAAAATGCTTTCCTCCTCTTCTCTAAGCACTTCATTACAGATGACCAACTCAGGCAGTTCAGGCAAAGCAGTTCAGATGCCGTCTCCTCTGAGCTTCTGCGTGCGCACAAAAGAAAGTTTTTCCTTCAGGGCTTTATAGATTAATTATTTCACAACGTCATATTTATATATTTAATATTACCCTCAAATGGAATTCCATTGTCTTGTTTTTTTGTATGTATTTACATTACTCAGTTATATACTGTGTGCCGAGTATACCAGTAGCTCTAGGCAGACTGGAAGATTGAGAATTCAAATCTCAACCACCAGGCTGCTACAGTGGGCCTTTAAGCAAGGCCTTTAACCCTCTCTGCTCCATGGGCGCCTTATTATGGCTGACCCTGTGCTATGACCCCGAACTGGGGAATGCAAAGAAAATAATTTTAAAGTCTTGTCAACGTGTATATGTGTAGTGACAAGTATAAAAGTTCAGGGTTTGGCATGGTTCGACTTTTGATATCTACGACATGAAATATGAACAAAGCACTTACATGAATATCATGTATCTTTTTCCTTTGCGTTTTTTTATCTTGTGCAGTTTGGAGCAGCTCCAGTGGGTATACCTACAGTGCAGTCTGTCCCAGCCCTATCTACATCCACCTCATCTTTTCCCCTAGGACCACCTCCTCCACCCCTTGTCCCTGGGGCTCCACCTCCCCCTCCTCCTCCTCCTCCTCCCCCACCCATGCCAGGATGTGCTGCCATGCCTGGAGTGCCTCCTCCTTTCGGTGCCCCTCCTCCCCCTCCTCCAGGACTGGGGGGTCTGATGTCCTCCCCCACGCGACATATGCTGCCTTTCGGCCTTCAGCCCAAGAAGGAGTTCAAGCCTGAGACCACCATGAAGCGCCTCAACTGGTCCAAGGTAATATTTCCATCTGACCATGTTAGATTACACTCGTCACTAAAACACGTCTCAACTCCTGGGTTATGTGGGTGAACTGTAACTTAGTTGTTGTGTAGGAGTGTAATGTTGAGGCAACACGTGTGCGTAGCATACGCAAAGTGTAAGTGACCATCCATTCAGTCCACACTGTTTACGACTCAGTTACCAACACAGTCTTGTAGATTAGGATTTTCAGCATAGTTCACAACGTCTAGAAAGTTAGTGTGTGATTTGAAGTTATTTTATTAATTGAAATCCACATGCAAGTGAAAAATCAAAGAACTAAAAAAACATTAAAAAAACTAGCAGGAAGGATGCGGACGTGATAACATGTCTCAGAGTCGGTGTGGATTAAAACGTTAGTTGAAGATCTGTTCTGTGACTTGTGCTTGAGACGGACGACTAAAAAAAAAAAAAACCCTTTGGAAATGCTTTTATTGTGAAGTGTCATGATTTAAGATTTTTCAATGCTGTGCTAGAGACTGGAAAGTGTAACACCGAATCCTAAGCATATTGGACGCCCCGTCTCCATTTTATCTCTGCAATAGGACTACATATTATCACGATATTTCCTTGTTAAAAAATTGTGGTGACCCCATGCCACACACAGTACTTTGTAAGATTTGCAAAAACGATAGTGAATGTCAAAGATTCTCAAACCTCTAAGCTGCGTTCACATATTCAAATATTTCATCATGGCGAATCTGCAGCTTTTGGCCTCAGCTTTGCAGAGTTGACATATGGGAAGAGCACGAGTTCACCCTTATTTAACACCACATTTGCCAGTCATTAAAAAAATATATGAAAAGCACAGCCATGATGGTCACAGTGTACTCGGGCTGTCAGAACTCATTTCAGTGTAAGAATACAATTTGAATTTTCATAATATTTATGTTTAAAGGCAAACAATCCACATTAAAATGTTTAATATGCTATGTTGTACTTTTACTCACCTAATGCAGGTCTATCAAAACACATTTTCTGAACCTTTTGGCTTTTTCTTTGGCTGAATCTCAAATGGTTTTCTACTCGGCCACTAATGCACTACATACGGTCTGCAACGCCATTATGATATACCCTGTGTAGGGAGCATACAGTATATAGTGGCAAGAAAGCAGTTTGGGATTTGGCCTGACTGATTTAAAAAAAAAAAAAAAAAAATGGTGAATTGTGACGTGGGTCTTGGGTTGCCTAAGAAATGTTAAATCTGTAGACACCTCTGTGATTCGAGTTGTGTCCTGTCAGGTTTTGGTGTAAGAAGTATACAGCATGCACAGTAACACTGCTTTTCTTTACAGCTTTGCCCTTGGTCCTGTTGTAAACGCTCTAAACCTGAATCCATCCCCCAGCTTAAGTTAGGGACCTTGATACAAACTCCCTTGCTCGACATTGCAGTGTAACAGCAATACAAAAAAGACAGCTGTTAGGAAAGTGAGTGTGAAAACTTCTGCTGCTCAGTGCCAAACCTCATTAAATACAAGCTTTAATTTCTCCATGAAGGATGAAAAGCTATTGTCACACATCCTGCTTCCATCCCTTTGGAGTGCTATTAGTTTGCCACATAACTATTAATATTTCATCTCTGTCCCCATTGCAGTCGACATACAGATGTTACACAAAGTTAGCCATATGTTTTAGTTTTTCCAAAACCTGTTTGGTAATTAACTATTAGTAGTATAATGATGCTCTGTTGAGGTTTAAAATAGCTGTAGATGACACACAAGATGTGGTATTCATGTTTTCCTCCCCAAAACATTTATCTCTCATTTTACAAGGGCTGCGAAGTTGCATTGTGGGAAATGTGTGCACTGAAGCAGCAGACAGTCAACTAAAATAAAAAAATATATATATTAGCGATTATTTATACTTGGAGCTTATACATATTTTAAAATGTCTGCTAATAGGGATGCATTGAGGGAAAGAAAAAGAAAAAGTCTAAAAACGCTTTTGCAAAGTGCCAAATTTTGGTTCACATTTAGGTTTGACCTAAATGTGAAGCTGAATCCATCCAAGATTAAATTAAAAAAACATCAAAAGATACCACTTAATCATTTCAATTGTAATGGGATTTAGAAATAGTGGTTAAAAAGAAATAATGGCTAAAACAATGCCGGTCTTCCTGCTGTCCTGTACCGATAATTATGATGTTAAAAGTGCATTCAGGCCTGGTATTTTAAATTGGTCAAAAATCCTTTTTTTTTTTTTCTTCTTTTTTTTTAAACAGTGAACTCGGGTTAGTTTTAACGACTTCAAACAGTGCTTTCAATCTGACAGCCCTGAACTTATTACTTGGCATGTCATTAGTCTGTATTCCTTGATCGATTTGCACCATGTATAACTGCCAATTTCATGCATGTGTAGATTACAATGAGTCACATTTTTTGATCTGTCCCACGCATGTGTAAACAATTTACAGTGGTGGCCAATGACAACTTCTGCATTCATGTGTGTTTATTGCGGTGCTGGACTACTTCCCATAACAGTAATGTCAGTATTTATTATGTTATAGTTTTCAATTACAATGCTTACGTAAAAAGCTAAACAAAGTAATGTATTTTATGCACATTATTAATAATAAATTATAAAGCCCAATCATTTTTATTTTGATGCGTCATTACTTCCTAATATAGGGAAAAACACAATGGGACTCTTTCTGAGTACAAACTGTTTAAGGCAAAATTATATTATTGCTATTAAGTAAAAGAGCGAAGTGTGGCACAGGTGTAAGGGCTATACGTTAGAAGGTCTCCAGCTCATAGATGACGCTATTAGTCTTTCGTGTCTTGTTCGTTTTAAATGCAACACTGTAATATTGATTGTCTCACACTCCTTCCCTCTCCCTGGTTTAGAAGGATTCCTGCCGCAGTGACACAAAAACATAGCACAGTTATTATACACCGTTCCTATCTTAGTGATGACCTTAAACCTGGAGGAGCCTGAAATAGCTTTGTTTTTCTGAGGCATAACACGGACTTGCACGATAAATATCACTGATTTGATAAAGGGCTTTTGTTTTGCTTGGAGTAAATATTTATTTCTCTCAGTTGTTAAATTGGCTTCACAATGGTCTTAAACGTATTATCTCACTACAGATCACTTTAGTATTTGTGGAAGGTACTTAAAAAAAAAAAAAAAAAAAAAAACTAATTAAGAATTTGGGTTAACACTATTATAGCTATGTTCATAAGGTGAGCATCATTTGCTCTCTCTTGCTCTCTCTTTTGCTTTTCTTTTTTTCCTTCCTGTCTGTGGTATTCTTGCTCTAAAACAGGTTGCATTGCTACTTTAATGAGACTTATTTTGATGTGCTACTTTTTCAGCGCTCTGTGTTCCTCATAATCCTGCACATCTTTGTTTCTACTTCTCTGTTGTTTTTCTCTCTGTTAACCCTATTTGCTGTTTCCTATAGACATGTCTGCTACTAACTTATGATGAAGGGCTCTGTCTTCCATTTATAGCTTTTGGCGTGGTTGCTCTTTTTAGTGAGTGTGTGTGTGTGTGTGGAATGTATTGGGGAGCGTATGTAGTGTTTAGGGTGTATTAGGGAGAGTGTGTGGTGTTTGGGGTGTATTAGGGAGCGTGTGTAGTGTTTAGGGTGTATAAGGGAGCATGTGGTGTTTAGGGTGTATAAGGGAGCCTGTGTAGTGTTTAGGATGTATAAGGGAGTGTGTGTAGTGTTTAGTGTGTATTCGGGAGTGTGTGTAGTGTTTAGTGTGTATAAGGGAGTATGTGTGTAGTGTTTAGGGTGTATAGTGTTTAGTGTGTATTCGGGAGCGTGTGTAGTGTTTAGGGTGTATAAGGGAGTATGTGTGTAGTGTTTAGGGTGTATAAGGGAGTGTGTGTAGTGTTTAGTGTGTATTCGGGAGCGTGTGTAGTGTTTAGGGTATATAAGGGAGTATGTGTGTAGTGTTTAGGGTGTATAAGGGAGTATGTGTGTAGTGTTTAGGGTGTATAAGGGAGTGTGTGTAGTGTTTAG
>JAOUQW010000004.1:16565904-16585738 GCA_028565825.1 Olivaichthys viedmensis
TGCACCTCAGCTCACTTTTGGGTGTCATATCAAAGGGTGTGCACACTTGTGTACATATGATATTTTTACATTTTGATAATGTAATGAAACGTGGAGAAGGTGAAAGGGGTGTGCAGACTTTCCGGCTTGACTGTATATACACACACACACTTTTTAGGTTTTGGTGTTCTTCCTTGCTCCATACTTCCTACTATTGTTCTTTCTCCCCAAAACTCTGCTTTTTTTCCCCTCTCTCTTGCTCTCACACGCAATCACAATCTTATTGTTGTTTTTCTCTTTTGTTATGCAAGATCATAATTTGTTTTGCTTTTTCACTTCTTTCAGTCTTTCACAATTGACCAGCTGCATTTGACTCACCAGGAGAAAGGATCCGCTTGTGTTTGGACAAAAGAAAATTAGGAGATGGAATGGCAAATTATGGTGCTTTTACATTTGCGAAAGCATTGTTCAGGCTTTAGAGGTTTCTAATTATGTGTAAATACTTTTTATCAATTTCACCATGAAAAGGGCTTTATTCTTATGGGTCTTTCAAAGGGTCTGCATTTTTCTCTTTGCAGTAACTATTGCACCAGAGCAATATGTTTTCTCTCCATCCTTCCTCACTTCCTCCCTTCCTCCCTCACTTCCCTGCTTCCACAGTTCCTTAATTTCTTCCTACCTCACTCGCTTTCTTTATTTTTCTCTTCCTTGCTTTTTCCCTTTCTCCTAACTTGCTTCCTTGGTCCCTCCATTGCTGCCATCATTTCTCTTTTCTTCCTTCCTCTCTACTCGCTACCTTTCTTCCTTCCTCCCTCCATTGCTTCTTTCCTTCTTTCTACCCGAGCTTTTTTTCCTTCCTCTTTTTATTGGTTCTTTTCATGCCCGAATGCCCAAATCCAGGTGCACTTTTCCAGTTTCTTTAAACTCTTAATTCAGTTCTTCTACAATGTGTGGATCACGACAGAATATAAGTGTTGGGGAATTATGAGAGAAATGTATCCATTTATACAGCACCAGAAATGTAAGGAATATCCGAATAGTGTAGGTGCTCCGCAATGAGGCTACTTCATCAGTCTCATTTAAATAATCAGTCTCAATTTTTAACTGAGAGTAATAATAATCATAATAATTATTATGATTATTATTATCAATTACTTAGGTTTTTGAAGGTTTGGAGTTCTAAATAGTTTGGCTTCAGACAATATCTGAGTGATAACAAAACAAAGCAACAGGGTTCAACAGAATGACAAGTCTCAGACACAGACAGACAGTAAATAACTACGGAGAAATCCTAATCTACTAACTATGACTAAACAAAGGACGGACGGTGTATGCGGGCGAGTGTATGTTTGTGTATCCCTAAGGATTTGTGTTTGTATGTGTGCGTGTGTTTAAAAACGACTAAAAAGGGGGTGTGGCTAGAGTTATGCGTGTTTGCGTTGAGTTTATGATAATCTGCGAGCACGTGAGCTGTGGCCGTGCCTTTTGGCTTGTAGTGGGAAGTTTAAATGTCCATAAGGCACTGAGTACCGAACTATGGACTAATGTCCCCAAAAACTGTAACGTTAATTGCAAAGATTTGATGCTTTGTTCTGTTAAGGCGATCAGTGTTGAATGAACAGTTAGTGTGTTAAAGAAATTGAAATTGATTTGCATGCAAGAGACTCGCGTAGACACGAGGGGGAGGGAGAGCCAGACAAGATCAAAGGAGGGCGTGTGGATTCCTTTGTCTAATCGGCTGAGCAACTTAGTTTTTATTTAAGTCCCTTTTACAGTTACAAAGTCATTCATACATAACATTTCTTAAAACAATATTTTGGGAAAAAAAACAGGAAAAGGTTTACTGCCCAGATTCAATCTTACTATGAGATGCATGCACGTTCGGCCTAAGGCATGATCAATGTTCGATGCGTCCTGAAGGTATTTCTGCTTTTTTTTTTTTTTTTGATCCGTCTCAATCTGCTGGCCCATTTCTCATGGGAGGTTCTCTTTGACTTGCAGAAACTTCGGAGGTGCTTGGCCGTCGCGAGGTTTTCAGCATCAACTACTCTTACAATTGGAATAAACTTGCGAGTGTTAAAATATTAAACACGGTTGCATCGTAGTGAAGTTTAGTCCTGTTGCATTGCCAGGTGCGAACAAAGACCTTGGGCCTTCCACTGGTAAACGAGAGTGGGTTATCTCTTTATCCCACCTCGGTGAGCCAGGAGAGAGAAAGTTCAGAGGTTTGGTTTCTCTTTTTATGTTTCACCAGTATGATGTATCTGGTTATGCCCATCCGATTTTCTGTGCAAGTACAGTAGCAGAAGGGAGCCGCCTATCTGTGGAGGCTCCGAACAGACCTGGTTTTAGTCCCTGTATAGTGAACGGTTTTGGAGTCTTGGGAATCTTTAGACAGACCCAGAGCCTACAAGAGGTTTCACATCTTAAGCTTTGATGCTGTGAGCAAATTTAATATCATTAGAATCCCTACAACTCTTTCCATCAACTTCTTGTTTGATTATTAAGGCATAAACTTTAAATGAACAAACACGTTTAAAGACAGCAGGAGTACTGATACCTAAACATTTGTTTTTTTTTTTCTCTCATCACCACCACTTTGGGCAGACTGTGGCTCCTCATGATACTTTTTCATTTCGTGCCAGCTCATTCTTTCCTCTTTCAGCTTTCTCTGCTGTCACTTGTAGTCCCTTCTCTAAACAGTCCGTCGAGCCCCAGCAGTTCTTGTCCCAGACACACACGCACGCACACGCACACGCACAC
The DNA here is from genome assembly GCA_028565825.1 of Olivaichthys viedmensis. Taxonomy (NCBI): domain Eukaryota; kingdom Metazoa; phylum Chordata; class Actinopteri; order Siluriformes; family Diplomystidae; genus Olivaichthys; species Olivaichthys viedmensis. The sequence continues at coordinate 16,568,647 of JAOUQW010000004.1, forward strand.
ACACACACACATGCGCACACACACAAACTTGCACAAATCTGATGTCTGGAAGTTTTGCAGCGTTGATCCAGACAGGGTATTATAACAAGAAGCTATTGAGTTGAATGGCTTTTCTTCATTCAGCTCAACAGAACACTTTTTCCTATTGTTGCATTTCACCTGTCAGTGAAGGCAAGTGACAAAGAAGTGTGTCAAAGAAGAACCACAGATCAGTGCAATCTCATCTTAGCCTCCCGCTCAAATGTCATGCTACAGGTAGCTTAGTACTGACGACATTGCTGCTCTTCATTGTGCAGGTGTGTGTGTGTCTGTGTGTATCCAATGCAGTTTCCACATTTGTGTCTGCGTGGCTGTCGTTCAATAAGCCAGCGTTGTCCGCATGTTGTTTCATCCACACTTCTGTGACTAATGTTGCAGCATAGCAGAAAGGAGTAAGAAATGGAAAGGTATGGAGTGACATTTAAAAAGAAGGGTCTGTAATGACGTACATAAGTGCAGTGCGTAGGTAGATGAGTGCGGTATTGTGCAATTCAAGAGATTTGAACTCATTTAGCTGTTTGGGGGAGTGAGAGAGAAATGAGTATTTAACAATGCAGCCTCCTGACCTCAAAAATGTTTCTCTGCCATGTAAGCTGTGACCTCAGCATGCACTTAATGCACCATAACAGGCCTCTTGTGCGTTTGTATGCGTGTATGTAAAATGAGGGGCAGCGCATGAAGATTAAATTACCTAAAATGTCAAAGTGTGGAATAGGGCTGTCAGATTCCTTTAGAAATTGCATTAAAATTTCAATTACATTACCTAAAATGTTTTGTATTTGAATGCATTTCAATAATTTTATACTGCCACAGACAAGCGTGACTATTAGCATTAGTGCTACACTATGCTTACATACAGTATCACATAAACCACAGAAGGTGAAAATGGTCACTTTCTTAGAGATTCAGCCAAAGAAAAAGCATATTAGTGGCTGTTGAAAATTACATGTAATATTTTTTTTTATTTTTCATTGTTACGTAATTTAAGATATGTGAAAATAAGGTTATCCCATTAATGACACTTATTTAGAAGCCTTTTTTTTTCCCTTTTCTTATATAGAACTCAAATTTTTTGACCTTACATATTTTCCGTGCACAGCTGGGCTTCGAGTTTTTGGATTACCAAGGCTGTCCTCCAGGCCAGTTGGTGGTGGTAGTGTAGCAATGCTTTGAACAGACAGATGGAATCTCAAATTTGAGACAGAAATTCAGATTTCAGATATAAACACAGAAATTTGCACAATCCAGATACTGTCAAACTTTTTGTTATTTTAGCAAACGCTATTCTTTGCTAAAAAACCTGTTGTGTTTTTGCGTTTGTTTACATATGTGCACATCACAGCATGCGATTAGCACCAATGAGTGGACACAGCCACAAGCCAGAAGGACACACACAGCAGCGAGTACCTTAAGTCTCAGGCACAAGGAGGGAAGCCGAAGCTACGCATCACAACATGATCAAAGTTGACAGTTTTTGTTCACAATATGTTTTTTTTTCTTTCTTGGAACGGCATTACATGCACGAATAATGTGAAATGGTTGAAATACAGATATGATGAAATCTGTTTTAATCAAGCTGTGTTGATTAGTAAACCAGACTACAGCAATGAGATGTGCGTGTGTTGACCTGTGTGGTCTTGACTCTAATGTTTAAACAGCAGCTCATTACGTTTAGCATGTCGTATGCATGGTTGTTGGCTCTTCTGGCATGTGTAAATCCACACATTCCTTCTGTGTATTTGTTAGTGGGTTGTTTCTGTGTGGTTCTGGCAGCATATGAGTGTGTGTGAATTTTTCTTGCACGGTCTCTCTGTGCTCAGAGACAACCCTCCCCCGGAACCCCCCCCCCCCCAAAATCCACCCTTCACAATTTTATTTTTGGGTACTTTGAAAGAACAGCTTGCCCTTAATAGCCCAGGTTATGAAATATTAAGCATGTTAAAACATTATTTAAAAGTTAATCTCGGGTCTTGGTGCTGGAGCTGTCCAAATGCTGCAGACTTAATATTTCATAACCTATAGGAGAGAAAATCAGCTGATCTGTTCCTGGGGGGTCGACCTCTCTCCTTATTTTCGCATTCCAACCGTTCATGCATTGATCCATCTTATCAAGGCACTGGTCCAAAACCATTCAAGGATCAGACACATTTTAAAAGTTGAATTGGAACTAAGTTAACCTAATAAATAGGTTTCTTGTTCGACATAAATTCACAAAAATGTCTGCTTTATCCACAACGGTGTAATGTGTCTCACCTCTCCAGTTATTCTGTCTCTCGTCGTAGACACATTCTGTACAGCACCGTCTTTTTGTATAGTGTGGCAATGGCAATGAGGAACGAACGTCACTATTTCCACAATATTAATAATGATGCTATTTCACATTAGTGCCGCCGTGCCTCTATGTGAACAACTACATTGTGTCAGACACACTTTTATGATAGCTTTTCATTTACGTTATCGTAAAGGTGCGGTTTGTACGTTTTCTAGACCTACATTATCCATTTGTTTTTCTTAAGTGTTGCTCGACCTACCATAATTATATAATTTCAAATATCTTGACATTTCAAGCTTCTTTTTCCATGTTTCCATTCCAGAAATAAATAGGCTCCACCCTCCAGCGGGAACACAGCTGCTTAGCTCTGCTTAACAAGGCATATGTAGTTTCAACAGAGTGGTGGGGTTTGGTTAGGGAGAAGACTTGGCAATATTCTCATTGCAATTGCTATTTGCCTAGTAAGCATCAGATGGCTCTAAATATTAAAAACGTCCCCTTTCATTAGGGGACGTCCCCCCCCCCCCCCTTGTTTATGACTGATGCAAATATTACTTTAATAGAATATTAATGTAACATATCAACTATATAGGATTTCATAACTTCAGACTTTAAACAGTGATTCAAGTATTTGATTTGGTGTTTTTAAGAAGTAAAAAAAAAAAGTAAAAAAAGTAAATGCTTGCTAATCCTGAGGCATTCTCTGTAATATTGCTGTTATCCTGCTGGTAAGATTGCAACTCCTGAAAAACCTCTGCTTTCGTTTTGTGCACCTATACTACATTGCTATATTGCTTCAAGAGATGCTCAATATGGTGTGAAAGAAACCACTCATGATTTTCTACCATTGATTTTCTATCATTTCCTCCTTCTTCACTTCTCCCTATGGATTGATGTGTTTTTTATTTATTTATTTTATTATTACAGGTTGGCAGCTAATTTCAGCCCAGAGCCTGTAGCCCACCCAGCTATTTCTGTAATTTCCTGACAGGTGGAAAAACTCCGCTAAGAGAACAAGGAAAGACGAGCAAGACGGAGAAGAAAGTGATAACGAAGGAAGTCCTATTCCTCCTTTAAGTGCAGCTCTTATTTGGACTCTGGGAACGCTTTCTATTTCTCTCTGCTGCACTTTTCTGATGCTATCTCTTATGCCTACATAGAGCAGAAACGTTGAATTAGCTTATTTCTCCAGAGATTAAATCTTATATCTCTCGTAAAGCAATTCTCCAATGAAACACAGATAACGCAAGACTGAGGAAATCTTGGGTAGAAAAGATAGTTAGTTGTGTTATGGATGTGCAGCTATGGTCTTGCTTCCCAGTTCTCAACAGCAGGAAATTGCGCTCTGGGTCCTTAACACGTCCAATTTTGAAAGCCCAGCATGTAGATGTATGAATATGTATGAGTAAGGGTGTTTGTGATCCAATCAGAGTAGTATATCATTGTGACAGGAACCTTAGTGGACTCCCTTTTCTAAACACACACATACACAGAGGCAAAAAGTGATAAATGCAAGCTGAAATGAAACGGTGATCGGAGGATATTGAGATTGTAGCCATCGGTTTCTGGACTGAGTGGTGAGCACAGATCTAAATTATGATCTGAGTCTTAATGTTTGGAGGTTGGAGAAAAACTTGTAGACGTTTTCTGTGTGTCTGTGTGTACACATGTGTGCAGCTACATGTTGCTGTGCATCTGTTTTGTGCATGCTTTTGTTTGTGGCTGATGCACATTTTCCATGTAGATATGGTGGAAATGTTTGCATTATGTCCCCATTTATGCATTATAACCCCTTTATGTGCATGCTACTTTTTATTACATTGAACCTGTTTTGGTCCATAAAGTGATGTAGCCTGGCACCCTGACCTCTGTTCAGCCTGAATGAGGAGCACTTTGTCTGCTTCAATAATTGATTCAATTGTTTTGTATTTCTACTGAAAACTCAATAAGTGCTTTGGGGCAGTTAAGCACTTTCACTATTTCTTTAAAGAAACAGGCGGAAGTACTCGTTTTGGAATGAATGTGAAGAATGTAAGCCATTCTTCTCTAATGTCTTCATTTGTGTTCCGTTGGCCTCATTGGCTATTAGAGAAGGTTAAGCCGTCATCCATTGTGCCTTTCAGACTCGCTCACTGGGGAGCAATGCACTTTCAATCGGACATGAACACTGCCTACGTAAAGTTGTTCTCCGTCTCTTGTTCTTGTTGTACCACTGCTGCATGTCTGGTAATTTATTTATTTTTTCATACAGTCAATTGTAGTATTATTTTTAGTGGTACCTGGGATTGTTTAAATCAATATCTGAATGCATGGCTCCAGCAGGGGGTGATGTGTGCGGTGAAATAGCCACCTGTTGAGACCTGTAAAATACAGAAAGCTTCTTTGAAGACAGCAGAGGAAAAGAGGAGAGAGAGATGGGCAAGAACAGACAGACATGAAGACTGAGAGAGGGAGTGTCTGTGTCTCTTTTAAATACTTTGCATGGGGCCCAAATCTACCATGTGGCGAGAGAACACGAGGGATATGAAAACCGATTATTACTCCTCTCCGCATCATTTGGTTAGACTATACTTGTTTACCCAACTCATCATTCCTTCGTGATTGCTGCCAACAGTAAACACATCGTACAGACACAGTCCTGCCTGAGCTAGAGCTTTATTCTTTTTTATAAGTCAGGCTCTGTCGAGAACCCCAGACAGGAGGACGCTGCAGGCAGCATTCCTGAATCAGACAAGACTCTGCCTCATGCATTCTGTTTGGAAACAGCTACTGTGCCTGGCCCCTGTTTACTGGGACTCTGGCCTGGTCTTCTGGTTATAATGGGAAGATCGAATTAGAAGTTAAGTGGACGCTAATGATGCAGTTGTGGTTTGGCTGTGAAGTCCTGTTTCTTTAATTCGTATAATTCTGTCCCAAGATTTGACAACACTTAATCCTCATTCCTTTTGAATGCCGTCAACACAGAAATTATTCTAAGATTATGGCAATTATAGCATCCACTGCCTGTCCAAACCACATTCCTTACCTGCTTTTTCAAACCTATCTATATGATGTACCTTTTTTGTTTGTCATTAATAATTTCTTGTATGACCTACGCTATTGTGCCATGTGTTTTTGCATCCAAGAAGCTGTAGATATTATCATGTATGCAAAAAGTACATGGACATAGCAGATTGAGAGACACACTGTGGATCTGTGGTATTTATCTACATTGAGGCTTATACTCAATTGAGGCTTTTAATGGTTTTTTAACTCGATTTCAGGCTGCAGACAGTCCACTGGCTAACTCACTTAGCACACAGCATGGCGTGTCTTCATTTCACCATTATGCATGATTGTCCATATGGCTACCTGCATCTAACCAACTAACACACTTTCTCTCTCCTTTCTCCCTCTCTTTCTCATGCTGTTGCTGTATGAACTTGTTGTCTGCTTGCTGGAACAGAGCCAAAAGGTCAGTCTCTTTCTATTTCTCTTCCTCTCCTTCTCTGTCCTCTGCTCTACCACCCTCTCCTTGATTCTTCCCCCGTCCTCTTTGTTTTATAACTTGGGTTTGTTGTTTTTTGTGCACACAAACACACACACACGTACACACAGACGCACACTCATAGTGCTCATTTGGTGAATCATTCTGTTTCCTGATCTGCCATTTGGAGTATACTCACTCCTTTTGTCTTACCCAGAGGGTAAATGTGTACCAGTTGCAATTATGAGTAGGACACTGACAAACTCCATTGGCCCGTCTTTAAATGTCAAGGGACCGGCGTTCCGCACCGATCTAAATTAAGATGTAAGGCTTAATGTTCGGTTATGTTTATTTTTATTTTTTTCATTCTACTTTTGCTAAGCACATACATTATAAACATGCACTTCTATTACCAAGATATTAAAGGAACAACGAAACAACTATCAAGCACTTTAGCTAAACAAGAATATGTAGGATTCTTGTAGATGCTCTTTGCACCCACCGCCTACTTCCTTCTTGCACCCTCCGAGAGTACCTGCTTTCTCTTTAATCACATGTTGGTTGTATGATGCATTTGCTATTAGAATCTGTGGATGGCTTCCTATGGATCTTCCTCTTTCCAGCTGTCAACACGTTTGTCTAAATGCCATGCAGGCCTCATAACTGCTTTTACACTAAGCCTTAAAATATTCTTTCCCTGCTGGGGTTAACTGAAGCTGCTCTTTTATACAGATTTTAACGAGTTCTCCTATGAATTTAGGTGGACAAGAGATTGGTTGTAAAATTGTAAGGGAAAGGTGACCACAGTGAGCTGGTGAGTTGGTCTTCTCCTTTCTGCAGGCCTGGGAAGATTTTGTAATATTTACGTTAGACCATACTATTTTATTATCTTATTTAGATATCTTTAGATATATTTATAATATCATTAGGACCTACTGAACAAAGGCTAGTGAGAACAAAGTACATTTAGCAGTAGATAGACAATTATTTCATTTTTCAGGATTTTTACTGTTTAGGAAGATGGAGAGAAAATCCTGAAGCCTAAATTTCCAACAGCAAAATTGATCAGTAGTGGTCAGCCTTTGCTAAAGACAGAATTGCCAACTCTATCTTAGCATAAAACATCTGTTACTTTACTTATCTAATTAGTTTCCGTTTGAGTATTTCTGTAATCTTAAATATTAATAAAAAAAAAGTCCAGTCGAGTTAGTGGGAGAAAGAGGAAGCTGTGTTTCTAATTAAAACCCAATGAAATAAATACATTGCTGCTTTTCATTTTCCAATAACTAGCTCAAAGTGCCCTTACAGAAAGACAATGACAGAAGGCTGGGCGAGAGAAGAATTGTGTGAGCAGCCGCATTAATTCCAACTGGCAGTGCATGCCTTGTTAGAGAAGTCTGTGCAGCTTGTCTTGAATGGACGGAAGTGCGTTGAGAAACCATCTGTTTACACTCGTGCCACTCAGACAGCTATTAAAAGGAGTTTTCAAAGGGATCAGCAAAGGGGCACAGTTTGACACAGACAAACACATGTTAGGGCTAGAAGACATGCATACATGGTGATCAAAATGCCTCTGCGGCAAGAGACAAGAATTCCCATTACACAAACAGTATATGGATGAGAGTGACTGGAGAATACATAGAACTTGAAGTGTTTCCTCACGGAGGCAGTTAGACTAACGATGGGCATATGAACTGTCTTTATGCATTCTGTTGATCTTCATGGTAGCTATTCAGTTCAGCCTCAGACCCTGTGCTAAACATTCAATGTGCCACCCTTTCCTCCAATCTGGAAATGGTGTGCTCTGAAGGTTTGTTCAGATGCGTGGTTTGGCAACACTGAACTGGTATACATATCGGTCCTCTCTCTGATGAAAAGCTCCTGCTTTCCCAGAAATAAGGGATTGTGATTTTATACATTTCAACAGCCATTCTGGAAAGTGTTATGATCTCCTACCGACTTTGGGGAAACACTTTATTTTGTCACTGTATAAAAGAAAAATGCTTAGAGGAGTGTGTTTTGGGGGGGAAAGCAGAACAACAGTGGAGAGAAGAAATTGTGATTCTTCCCATGTATTTGCCAGAGGGTTTAGGTTTGGCAGCCCAAGAGGCCTGTCTTCAAACATTGCTGCTGTCATATGGCAGGCCTTAAAGCTTTGCTTCCTTACCACAGCTTACTGTGTCAGGACATCACATAATGGGACTAAAACCTAGCACTCATTCAAGAAGGGTCCAAAGAGAAAAGCTCCACCTAAAATCCAATACTGCAGATCACAGAAAAAAGTCTCTTTAAGCTTCAAGCAGCTGTGATTTTGAGCTTTTACTGCTTAACTTATTTCATATAATTCAGTCCTCTGCACATATTAGACTTGAAAGATATCACTGAGGGTTTTGGGACTTTAGAACTTGGGCTTTGGCTAAACCTGCTTACTCTTGAGCACATTTGGTCTTCTTAACGTTTAGCGGCTACTTGAAGTGATGGTGAAGCTGCTCTTAAGAGGTGGGGGAGAAAGGATGTCTTAGAATGAGCAGTGTGATGATTTGTTTGATGTTGGCACACCTCTTGAAAATGACTATCAGTTACAATTTGTCCACTGACTTTATTTATCTAAACTCCATTCAAATAATGTGTTTACTGCAATTACGTAAAATACATAAAAGTGCACTGTTTTTGGACCAAATCTATTACACAAATATCTGTCAAAAACAGTGATGCCTCGCTCAAAAATAGCCACGGTAATTTAGAGCAATACTGACCCTGCCCTGAGTCTTTGCTGTAAATGTGTGTAGATCAGCAATGGTCATGGAAGTCCTCGTTATCGAGAGGTATCTGCCTGCTGCACCTGTTACACACTCACAGATAATGGGCGCTATGAAATTTCTAGCGAGTGGTGACGAGTCCCCCCACTCTCGAGTCCCACTTAACCATGACATTTAATTTCACCTAGGGATGTGGGGTAATGGAATTGTTTATTAGATAGCGCTACAAAGATGGATTTCCAAGGGGGCAAGGGTTTTAAGACGCAGCCCCTTCTACTATTCTCCAGGTAGCTTTTAAATTGGTTGCTGTTGAATGGCCTTCCTGCTTTTTATTTCCCTTTGGCTTTGCTAGCTGTGGAGCTGCATCCCAAATGCTGCATCGGAAGATCTTGCACTCGTCTAAACTCCCCTGCTTTTTTCCACCTTCATCCCACCACGCTGGCCTCAAGGTCACCCTCACAAGTGAAAAGAATACAGAAAAAGATAAAAGGAAAAGAGGGGGTGAGAACTTGCAGAGCAGAATACATAAAACTACCTGGATCAGAGTTCCATTAACCCATTCTATGGAAAGAGACAGGAGGCAAAATCGGTTTTGCCATGTCACCAGGATGGTCCACACAATGAGTCATGCATCTTATCCTATCAAAAACAATCTTGTTAAATTTATAGACTGATGTACAGCTGCTTTTTAACATTTAGTTTGTATTTCATGAGAAATGTCTGTTCTCCAATAGAACGCTCTCTGCTATTCCACTCCATTCCTCCAAATGTTTATTCTACTTTTTTGACTTTAGGAAGGACAACCTTGGGGTGTTGACTAATGCAGTTTTATTGTGGTGTTGGTTGACTGGGGTGTTGACTAATGCAGTTTTACTGTTGACTAGGGTTTTAACTGTGGTGTTGATTAACTGTGGTTTTAACTGATGCTGTTTCACTGTAGTGTTGACTGACTGTTGACTACTGATTCAGTTTTAATGTGGTGTTGTCTGATAGTGGTGTTGATTGATGCAGTTTTACTGTGATGTCGACTTACTCGTGTTGATTGGTGTATCACTGTGATGATGACTGACTGGGGTGTTGACAGACTGGGATTAGTGTTGACAGAGACTGGGGTTGGTGTTGACAGAGACAGAGCCTGGGGTGTTGACAGAGACAGAGCCTGGGGTGTTGACAGAGACAGAGACTGGGGTGTTGACAGAGACAGAGACAGAGACTGGGGTGTTGACAGAGACAGAGACTGGGGTGTTGACAGAGACAGAGACTGGGGTGTTGACAGAGACAGAGACTGGGGTGTTGACGGATGTCGGGTGTTGACGGATGTCGGGTGTTGGGTGTTGACGGATGTCGGGTGTTGGGTGTTGACGGATGTCGGGTGTTGACTGACTGGGGTGTTGACTGCTGACGGGTGTTGACTGCTGACGGGTGTTGACTGCTGACGGGTGTTGACAGACAGGGGTGTTGACAGACAGGGATGGACAGGGGTGTTAACAGACTGGTGTTAACAGACTGGTGTTGACAGACTGGTGTTGACAGACTGGTGTTGACAGGCACGGGTGTTGACAGATGCAGTTTTACTGTGGTGTTGATTGTGATGCTGATTTGTCACTGGTGTCATAGAGAAGAATCTGATTTGCATGTTGGACTGATATGATAAATATGGTAGTACAGACATTTAACATGTCGTTTTAAAATTGATAACCAATCGTATTGCCACTAAGATGGTGATCTGTAGGGCTGGGCAATTTTATATTAAAATTCCACATGGCACAAAGGCATGAAAAGCGTTGACACGTGTGCCGTGTGCTTGTATACTAAAGTATTTGTTGAATTTGTGTTAAGCAAACGTTCTTCACTTGCATGGACATGTTTCTCTCCTGGGGTCTGTACCATGGTGTACTTACTTGAGTAACGTGTGTAAAATTATTAGTTGTGTAGTGGAAGATAGTTGTAGACATTACATGTGCCCTGGAGCACACAATAAAAAGCTTTATGCTGCTCTGCCTGTAAATGTACCTTTAGTAAAGCTGCTACATAATGAATCTTATCATGCTAATTAGATGAGTTAAGACTGATGCACACTTCAGTGGTTGCACTGCATCGTCAGGATGTCCTCCCATCAAGCAACGTGCACTTAATGGTGGAGCAATGCACGCTCCATTATCAGCGCCATCTCCTCTCACTCATTTACTCCACATTATTTTTGTTCCCCCAGTCTCATGGCACTGCTTTCTCGTCTAGTGGCGGTGCTAATTGTGTACAGATGCGTTATTCAGGTCGGACAACTAGGACATGATCCCTCATCCTCGCAACACTGCTCTCTTTTAAAAAGAACAGAGAATTGGACACAGGCAATAGTGGGAGGCCTAGTTTTCTCTTCCAGCACAGACAATTATGATCAGCCACAATAAGATTGTCTTTTTGTGTTCAGACTCTTGATTCAAGAGTCTAGTCCTTGAACTTTTAAACACAGTCTCTATAAGAAGTTAATGACTATGTCTTAAGCCTGGCTTACACTGTACCACGAGCAAAATCTTGTCATTCAGTTCAGTTCAATTCAATTTTATTTTAACAATAGACATTATCACAAAGTAGCTTTACAAAAATACGGATTTAGATCTAAATCCCCAATGAGCAATCCAGAGGTGACTGTGGCAATGAAAAACTCCCTGATCAGACATACGGGAGAAACCTTGAGAGGAAACAGACTCAAAAGGGAACCCATAATCTTCTGGGTGACACCGGATAGTGAGATTATGATCATTACACTATGCAGCTGTACAGAGAAAAGGCAAGCGCACTAAATGTGTTAAAAGGATGCGGAATGTTTGGTAGAACTGTTTGGGTTTACCGAAACTGTCTATGCCCATGAACCCCCATGTACTGTCTATGCCCATGTACTGTGGGACGAGACCATTTAGTGCTTTATAGGTCATAGTACTATTTTATAATTTTATAGAAGCATGAACTTAGCAATGTTTCTGTAATGGAAGAAGGCTGTCCTAGTAATGTTATATATATACACAGTACACAGAAATGACATGGCACGTTAGAGTGTCAGAGTGATATAATGCTGATAATGTGACATAGCTTGCCAAGTGAGGCTGGTTGCAAAATTTAACAAAAGTGAGGACTTCAAAAAGATGCTCTGTAGTATATCCTGCACTTAATTTGTGCCAGAACTTGATCTATAGAGATGAATTAAGAAAAATATCATAATATTTTCTACATAACCCGATATATACATATTAGGGCTATCAAAATTAATGCGTTAACTTTTGAGATTAATTTGAAATGTTTAACGCGTTAATAAAACAATAACGCAATTAATTGCTTATGTCACATGAGCGGCTGTGTGCGTGACCTAACGGGCAGTTGTCATAGTGACGATTGTCATGATTGCAGAATCAAGCACCTCAAAGAAGGACACATCAAGCCATCAGGGTGATGGATACGGACCTAAGGGGGCTGCTGCGGGAGCTCGAAGAACATCGGCAGCGGGTGGATGAGATCAGCGGCATCACGGCAAAAGTCACTGCGCTTATCTGTGCTACGCCAGGAAAGGTGGTCTCGCTCCTCGCGCCGCAACAACTCGTCCCTCCCGCCGCGCCTCGAGAGCTGCCGCAGCAACCGGGCGGCACCAATCTAGTTCAGAGCACTACTCTCCCAGGAGTGGAGGAAAAAGTCCCCCAGGAATTTTTTGGGTGGGGGCTAATGACGGCCACTGCGGGAGGCGTGGCCGAACTCCCAGACACCGCAGGAGGCGTGGCCGAGTTCTCTGACGCCGTTCTCTGACAACCACGAGCGGCATCCGGCCCCGGCAAAGCACGCCTTCGCTCTGCTCCCTGGCGGCACGGGGTGTTGTCGGTCCCCGGCATGGAGCCAGCCGCCGTTTGGTTCTCCGGACATGGAAGTTGGCCCCACGGGCCTGGGCCCTCCCCCCCCCTTTGGGTGCTTGTGCGCGCGCCGGGAGGCACGTCCTTGTGGGGGGGTTCTGTCACTTGTGACTTAGTGGGCGGTTGTCATGGCGACAGCCACCACGTGCGCTACTGTGTATGTGTGTGTGTGTGATCCCTGTCTCGTGATGTGATTGTCCCCACCTGCATGTCGTTTGTTCGTCATTAGTAAGTGTTTAAAAGTCCGTGCTACACCAGGAGAGCGTGGAACGGCGAGCGCGGCTCGATGTCCTGGCCGCGGTGGTGGTCTCGTCCCTCCCGCCGTGCCTCGAGACCTGCTGCAGCCAAACCAGACCTGAGCACTACTCTCCCAGCAGCGGAGAAAAAAAAATCCCCCAGGAACTTTTTTTGGGGGGGGGGCTGAAGACGGCCGCCGAGGCCGTGCCTGACGCCGCGGGAGGCGTGGCCGACATTTTTGGGACATTAACCCATAGTTCGGCACTCAGTGCCTCATGGACATTTAAACTTCCCACATTTAAACTCCCACTGCCAACCAAAAGGCGCGGCCACAGCTCACGTGCTCATACATTATCATAAACTCAGCGCAAACATGCATAACTCCATCCGCACCCTTTCACTCGTGTGGTGCGCGCATCCACCAACCACACATGCGCGCGCACGCAAACACACACACACAATCCTTAAGGATATGCGCGCGCGCGCACACACACCGTCTAACCTTTGTTTAATCCTCGTCGTAGTTAGTAGATTAGGATTTCTCCTTAGTTCTCTGTTTTGTGTTCAATAAATATAATTTTGTTGAACCCTGTTGCATTGTTTTGTTATCACTCAGATATTGCCTGAAGCCAAACTATTTTAGAACTCCAAACCTTCAGAACCCAAGTCATTGATTATTGTTACTGTCAATCAAAAATTGAGATTTAATCTTTTTTCATTGAATTATTTACTAATTATTTAATGAGACTGATTATTAAATAATAACAATAATACTTATTGATATAGCACTTTTCATTTTGGGTTTAAAATCTCAAAGTGCTTGCACAAAAGTCAGGCACAGATGGAGGGAGTGAGCTTCTAAAGGCACGCCTCCTAGACTTTCTATCAATATTCCAACCACTACTATCAGCTCCCACAGCTGGCGCTGGGGTCACATTAATACATCTAGCCTTACGTCTGCGTGGAGTTACAACAACATTTGTCCCTGCAGTGAGACCACGCCTTAAAACAGAGCTATAAAGAGGATCATTCTCACTGAGTCAGAAGTTTCACTGGTAATTTGTCTGCGTAGCAAGCTGTTTTCTAAGTGTAATTCCTCAATCTCTAATAATAAACTCTGTATACATGTGCAGTTTTGCACTCAAAATCATCCAAGTAACCATGTTCACCACAGCAATTTAGAACACTGGTAGGGTTTAAAACTAACAGCATTTTACATATAGTACACTCAACAGTTCCCTCTTGCCTTGCCGTTTAAACAATTAAAAGTTCAACTTAGGGCTGGAGATGCTAGAAGCACACAACCAAGTCCACTGAATGAGAACATAAAATGCTTCTACTGAATAGGAAACAAATACTTGCACTTAATGCTTCCAGTGAGTATAAAAACAAAAAAGATTCCACTTGGAGCAAAATTAATTATATATGCTTGTTGTTGTAAGCTGCTAGGAAGTCAATTAGCTAAACTTAAGCTTAAAGTGCTAAGAACTCAGAAACCTACACATCTAAAGCAATCAAAAAATAGTTTAACTTAGAATTGAGTGATTTAATCTAGGTACCTCAATTAGCTAAAAAACAAATACTAATACTAAAGCACATAGAAAATCTGCTAAGAGCAAACAGGGGGAATAACTGCATAGAAACAAGACCAGCTAATACAAATACTTCCACTTATTGCTCAACTTTAACCTAAGTGTTAAAACTCATAAAAGCACACAGGCTAAGAGACTGTGAAAGAGATGGATACCAGATAAAGTTATCCAAATAACTGAATCGGCAAACAATCACAGTTAGCAAAGAGGAACAGCCTGTTTAGTTTATCTGAACAATATGCTAGCTTAGCTCAATACAGCCACACTGATCCCTAACAGAAGCCTACAGGGTGAAAAACCTTGTCTGTAACTAGAGTATAAAACAGGGAAATAAATTACTTGCCTGTATCTGTCGACCTTTTAATCCTATTTATGTAAAGAGTTTAAGTGGAGGGCTAGCGCATTTAGCCCGCTTTCTGGTTTTTGCAGTTTCTGGTGGGTTGAAACTTGCCTTTGAAGAGGTAATCTAACTATTGAAAACTTTATCTGTATTGTTTGACTAATAGTTGTGCAAGCAATCGCGTTAGCTGCCAGACTAAACTAGCCAAACTTCCATGCATGAGCTAATAGAACATTAGGTAACATTCTCGATTCATAGTGTCATGTAATTCTACTCAAACATTTTTATGAGAGTATAATAAAACATAATGAAGAAGGCCTATAGACATTGTAGTGAAAAATCTTACTTTATAAATACAGAAGAGTCAGAAAGTCTCAGTTGTTAAAGCGTTCTGGCTCGTATCCCTGATTCCACTCACTTGATCGCGCCAACGTTCATATATAAACTTCCGGCTTCCGGTTTCTGCTAAGGGTTTAATTTAAACTCACAATTGCAATTAATATTTACCCAATATTCCAAAGTGCAATTTCTAATCTTTTTTTATTTGTTTAAGTGTGAATTAAACCCAATATTATCAGCTACAATGGATAACTTGCTTTTTTTATGTAGGATTTACCCAAGCCATGTTTATAGAAATTAATGACCCAAGAAATTTAAAAAAAATTCAGTGTAGTGGGCTGTTTGGTAAAGCACTGCAACCACATGGTTGCACAGCCCTTTACTAGCTGCACAGCTGTATGAATAAGTAGACAGGGCACCGTTTTGTACTTCCAAAGCAATCTGTGGAAAAAGAAAACAAAAAGGATTTACCGCAGTGGAATCAAAGAAACAGCTTGAAATATCAGCGCAAGTAGAGTTTAGGGGAAAATAAACTGCAACTGCAGTGAGTAGAAATAGTTTGCTATCTGAACAAAGCTAATCTGACAGATTTTCAAGCCATTTGGTAGATAAAATTTAACCTCAAGTTTGTATGGCTCCTCATCCCTCCTCATTGACCGGATTTCAAATACTTTTGTCAGTTTCAACTTAGTCCAGAGAAAAATTCGTTTTTTGGAAAAAGTGGAAGGGTACCAATATTTTCGGCACGTCTGTATATTCTTTGTGGAATAATTTATTCACAGCTATCAGGTGTCACGGTTGTAGCGGTGGAGGCAGGACACAGGCGCAAAGCTGTCATAACATCAAACATTTATTTACACTCTTTAAACTAAACGGAAAACATACACTCATACACAATTGACATGAAACACATGGCAAGAAACAATCAGGCACAAACTGGACGGAAACAAGAGGGCTTTTTAAACACTTACTAATTACTAACAAACGACACGCAGGTGGGGATAATCACAAGACAGGGAATATTACACACATACAAAAGCACGTGGTCGCGCATGCTGTCACGCCGCACACAGCCACGCACGTGACACAACCCCCCCCTCTAGCGCCAACACAGGCATTCAAGGCATCCACGCCTCCTGCGGCATTAGGGTACTCTGCCATGCCTCTTGCGGCGTCAGGGAATTCGGCCACGCCTCCTGGGGCGTTAGGGCACTCTGCCACGCCTCCTGCTGCGTCAGGGAATTTAGCCACGCCTTCTGCGGTGTTAGGGAGTTTGGCCACGCCTCCTGCTGTGTTTGGGAATTCGGCTATGCCTCCTGCGGTGTCAGGGAATTCGGCCACGCCTCCTGCGGCGTTAGGGCACTCTGCCACGCCTCCTGCGGCGTCAGGGAATTCGGCCGCACGTCCTGCTGCGTCATTGAATTTGGCCACGCCTCCTGCTGTGTCAGGGAATTCGGCCACGCCTCCTGCTGTGTCAGGGAATTCTGCCACGCCTCCTGCGGCATCAGGGAATTCAGCCAGCTATGAGTCCTGATCTGAATCCCATTGAACATCTATGGAAAGAGTGGAAAATCGCAGTTGGGAGAAGGCACCCATCAAACTTTGGAGAATTAGAGCAGTTTGCGCAAGAAGAGTGAGCCAAACTACCAGTTGAGAAGTGTAGAAACCTCATTCAGAGCTACAGAAAGTGTTTGATTGCAGTTATTGTCTCCAAAGGCTGTGCAACAAAGTATTAGGTTAAGGGTACCAATGATTTTGTCCATGCCTTTTTGTTTTTGTTTTATTATTTAAAATATGTTATGTCATAAATCAAAAGCAAAGTTTCTGTTCTCTTACATGTAAAATAAAGATGGGTGGATACCAAATACATTTGTCAGTTTCAACTTAGTTCAGCGAAAATTGAGAGTTTTTTGGAAAAGGGAAGGGTACCGATATTTTCGTTGCTGAGTGTTCTCAAACAATTCTGGATACATCCTCAAAGTTTAGTCTCGGCAACGTTGACAAAGATGAGGAGAAAAATCGTGCAGTCACTTTCGTGACCACGGTTCTCTTAAGGAGACGAGTGAGACACAGACCATATCTCCCTTTTAGTTATGCTGTCATAGCTAGACCTGCCGGAGTCCCCGCTTGCACTCTGATCATATTGTGCACCCTT
>JAOUQW010000004.1:16605841-16616702 GCA_028565825.1 Olivaichthys viedmensis
TAGTACAGGGGAACATGTCAGTTCTTATTTTTTATTAATTGCGTATACGCTACAGATGTGTTGGATAGAGATTAGGTTAAAAAAAAAGTATTCCTCTGAACAACAACAACTACAGAGAATAACGCTGCTGCATTTTGCTGTGTTAGTGTGAAAATTGATTAGGATTGGCAACCGTAGGCTACCACAGGCTCGTGAGAGGGCGGGGTCAGGACGGGGCGGGGGGCGGCTTGAGTGACGACTGACGCGCTCCTCAGCCATTCAGTGTGCTCACAGTGAGCACTCACAGACAGATTGGTAAAATGAAGTACTGTCTGATCAGGAACCTTATAGCTAATAAGCAATTGTTTTCGTACATTTGGCCACCCTTGACCAAAGTGCTGCATTAGGCACCATTGTCTAGTTCAGATGAGGCCCTGGACACACACACACACACACACTCTCTCTCTCTCTCTCTCTCTCTCTCTCTCTCTGCAAGCCCCTGCGGTTATACACAGTGCCAGATGTTAGCCTGTTTCACACACCTTCTCTGCTCCGGCACACACATCCACATTTATCCCCACTCCTCCTTGCACCTGTTTGTCGAGTCTCAGGCAATATTTTTCCTCCTGTCTCTATCCCTTCCCGCCTTTCTGAGCTACACGCATACACATGCCTTAACCAAAGGATAGATCCCATCCACTCACTCTTCAGGCTGTGGGCATTCCATGAACCTTTTTGTCTGAAAGACGGCACATACAGGTCTTTAGTACCTAGAGGAAGTCACTCAATGCTATAATGTGTGCTATAATCGAGCTTGTCTGAATACCTCCAGTCATATTGCACACTTTAAAATCTCTCACTCATGATGTGTTGCTATAAAACGCTGATCACCCACCTCCCAGCTATTCTGCCTGCTTTATTAAAGAAAGGTGGCGGAGAGCAGGCTGAGTTACCATCAGATACTAAAAATAGATCAGACCCACAATAGTTCATACATGTGCAAGAAACAGGAAGACAGAGTGGCTCTGACACCACTGAAATGTCCTTAGTGGTTTAGTTACAGTATGTAATGGATGTGCAAGAGATCTCATTGTGCTTCCCCTGCAACTGCAACTGAGGAAAGGTTGAGCTGCATTGATGGTGCCGTATTATGTGGACAATGTCAATGATGGGCAGAAAAGCACTAGATCCTCAGGCATAAACATACTCTATTTTAATCTTTTAGCTTTACACACACTGCCAAGTTTATAGCTCCAGCTTGACTATTGAAGGCTTGGAATTGTGTGCTGGATCTTGGTGTGTGTGTTCACTGATTCCTCCATTTCAGTGGGTTTAAGTTGGCAGCCCTGTGACCTTTTGTTCGTACATTAAAGCAAAATGGAAGTAATTTTCCAGACTATAAGCCCTAGTGGTATACAGACTTTTTTTTGGCAGAGCCCCCCATACAGCTGGTAGAGTTTCATATGCCCCCCCCAACAATACAATACAATACAAAATATAAGCACATAAAATTTTTATTAAAACCTATATGACTATTTTATATATTTAAAGGCGTAGATTGGTTATAAAAATTGTGTACTCAGTATTTTACATTTATTATCATAAACGTTCAAAAATAATCAAGAACCATCAAAGTCCGACATTCGGGGGTGGGGGAACAAGCAGAATTGAATACCACTGCTGTAAGACATATTTTTGGGCCCTTTTTCAGGCACTCTAACTTATAATGCAAAGCACAGCATATGTTATTATTTTCATATTTGTCCAATTTTAATATCCTTAATATAATAATTTTTAAATGCTTAATACACTGTTTGCTAGTGTATTTACGGTAGATGTCCTACTCCCGCATGGAGTGACATGGATTCCTCAACATGTAGGTTTTCACTTAAATGCTCCTCTTAATTTTCTTTCTCTCTCAGCCATTTTCCTGGGTTCATTCCGTATGCCTTATGCGGAGATCAGGAGGATGATAGTGGAGGTAGATGAGGAACAGCTAACGGAACCTATGATCCAGGTAACATTCACGATTCAAGAAATTGAATCATTTCTGAGTCATGCTATTAAATTAGCAAAGTCAATATCACAATTGTAAATTGTTCGAAAAGGGACAACCATTTTACAGAAATTGCAACAAACTGAATGGGAGTAATATTCCTTTGAGCAGCTACACACTTAATGGCAATAATGCCTAATTGTTGTCTTTGACAATAACTTTGTGTTGTGTGTAGATGATGAAGGATTTAACTTTCAATAGTAAAAAAAACTTTTAATTTCAAAAGTAAAAGATGAAAACTTGTAAAATCCGTGATGGTTGTTGTTGTTGTTATTATTATTTTTACTTGTTATGCATTATGAACCTCCCACATCTGATCATGTAATGGTCCAGGTCTTTAACTGGTGGAAAGGTTTGCTGGTTCCCTGATCCTCCCTTGGTTCCAGCATCATCACTGTGTTTGTGGAAAAGAGGTATTAGATCAATAGACAAAGATTCTTTCGTTGGCTTGTGCTGTCTGGTCTGCTGGGATTCTGAAAGCTCAGCCCCGTTGATCAGGGGAAGCAGGGCTGAACTGTTGGGGGGGGAGTTCATTTTTCTGACAGTCATGCCTTTCTTTGCCAATGTTTCTCTTGTTAGTTCTCTCTTGTTAGTGACATAAAAATGGATGCCATCAGGAAGAAAGAGACTTGGACACAGTTTGTAGAAATGTTTTTGGATTCTTTTAGAAGCCCAGAAGTTTTCATTGCGTTACACATTTCATAGTGGAGTTCCCATTCTTCTCTTTTAAGCCTCTGTTCTGTAATTATCAGTCAGCGCAGATCCAGTGATTTACAGAGGAATATGTGTCTAAGGAGATGCACTGAGGGCTTAGGCACTTTTCTTTCTTTATTTATTTATTTGATAATTTTTTGGTGTGTGTGTATTATACATCCACACCCATTCATCCACAGACTGTTTCTGCTATGTTTTATGAAGTCATTGGCATTCAAATATGTTACCCTGTCAGCTGTTTCTAACCTACTTCTTTTCTACATATTTGTGAGTGAGTAACAAAACAAATGTCCACCTCTGCAACACTGAGCCTAAAGGTGACATTCATCTCCATTTAACAAACTCCATTTATGCTATTGATTTAACTTATTTGACATGTACAAGGATTGTACTATGTAAACAGGCTTGAGAACCAGTTGGGATCCAAGGGTTTGCTTCAGCGTTGTTTTTGCCGGTTTGCATAGGTGGCTCAGTAAATATTGGAAGTCAGAAACTTGGGAGAACTTGGGCCTCTTATAGTGTGGCTTCGGCAAATTAAACAAGCAGCCCGCTGTTGAGCCCCACATTCATGGGCTGGTTATTAAATGTGAATTTATATTGCGGCTATCGACATTAGCAGCCAGGAGATATGGATTTCCTTTGCATGAGATGACAGATTATTGTGGGGATATTAATATACAGACACTTGGTGGGGATTATTTTCACTAAATGAGAGTGGACTGCATAATGATAAACCATTTATCTGCCCTTTAATGAACTTATTGGAGGGCGAATGAAGGGGAATGAGAGGAATTACTTTGGCAAATGCACACATATAAATTGAGAGGCTCATGGACTGCATTTGTAATGTGGGGGAAAAGATAAGGTTGAAGGGAAGGTTCTATTGGGCACATTACCAGGATTTTTGGCCTTGTGTTGGTTGTGAAGCTTCTGAGGGCAATGCCTAGTGCTGGTTACATCAGTAATTAATGAAACCATATTATTTGGCTGATATTACTTCTCCCTTCTCTCTCTGCCTCTGTCTTTCGCTATCTCTCTGTCCCTGCATTAGAATCTGGTGAAGCACCTTCCAGAGCAGGAACAGCTGAATGCATTGGCCAAGTATAAGCACGAGTATGCCAATCTATCTGAACCTGAACAGTTTGGGGTTGTGGTAAGTACACATACACACACAAATCTTATGATCTCATAAAATTTGAAAAAAAGTTTACCCTGCAAAAGTATTTGTTCAGATCCTGAATTTGTGATGTGTTGCTGGTAATTAAGACAACACGGATCATACATTTGACTGTCAGTATGCGGCCACAGCAGAATATCTGAGCAGCAGACTCCAACTCTCCCACCTTACATACTCTCTCCACTTTCATTCCATTTCGAGCTCGTCGCATTACTGCCTTGATCAAATCGATAAGGCCCTAATGATTCCTTTTTCCAATACAGTACCTATTTTAAGGAGCTACAATTTTCAATAACTGATCATATAGGCTGTTCTAATTTTATACAGTCAAAAATTTAAAGGACTTCAGCAGTTTTAGTTAAACAGGGATTTACCAGTATGTTAGTTTCTCATAAATATAATAAAACCAATATCAAATGTCATAATTCAGATTGAATTAGTAACCCAAAGGAACTCAAAGTTTAATAGAATAAAAAATTTACTTTCCATTTCACTTTGTTCTTGAGTGCTGTGGGTTGGTGTCGCACAATATCAAATGAAGTGTGGCTCCACGCAGTGCTGCATTTACAGGCCTTGCAGAATAACTGACCATCTGATTCGTTAGTCGTTGGGTTTCTGCTCAGCCTAGCACTTGTAAACTTGGCTAATGTCTGGTTGTGCACTGCTAAATATGACTGTGGTACAGCATAAAACACAATTCTTCATATGAATCGATTAAATATGAAAGCTCTTGACCAAGAATAGTGATTAAAAACAATGGCCTGAGCCATGCTTTTAAATGAGCAAAGTTAACATCACAATTGTAAATTATTCAAAAAGGGACAACTGTTTTTATAGAAATTGCAACAAACTGAATGAGCGCTACAATACTGACGCTAATTCAAAGTAATATTCCTTCGAACAGCTACACACTTAATGGCAATAATGCCTAATTGTTGTCTAATTGTGTTGTGCGTCGATGTTGAAGGATTTAACTTTCAATCGTAAAAAAAAAAAACCCAGAGTGAATTGATTGAGTCTCATGTTTGCAAACTGTTTATGCCGACTTCATCCACTAGACAGATGGTAACTTTGACACCAGTCTTTTTTAACAGAGTTGAAATAGTTAGCAACATAGGCCCCGTTTCCACCTGGTATTAACATAGTGATCGGATCACAAGTGGTCACCCCATGACGGTTAGGCTGACCACTTGTGTTCGGATTTCGTGACTACTTACATCTTACATCACTTCCGCTGGAGGGTCAAAGCACACATTTACTAGTCTCTCGCTGCATCTGCTATGTCCTTGTTCTTGTACGCACCAGTGGAACTTTGTTTTGAAATGATGACGGGACCAAAAAAAGTCCTTTTAGGTCTTTGATACCTTCTGTATCAAACGCGTTTTACGGAAAAGCGTTTAAATCCACATCACCTTTTTAAAACACTTCCAGCAATCATGGAATGATGGATGCTTTGGAAGTCTTTTAAAATGTAGTTGCTATGGTTTACATCACCTACATTATGTCTTTACTGAGCCCGTTAGAAGCAAAAAAGATCACGACCCCGCAGCCTGATTAAATTGGCCATTATAACGAGCTACAGCCGGTGTAAAGCCTCACTTTATATTTGCATATGCCACAATATCATGATGTAGTTTGACTGTAAATGAATTCATTATACAATAATGTGATCATGTCGCCGTGTGTGACAGAAAAGAAGCTGCTAGAAACTCGCTCGTGCCGTGTTCATTTATAGCGCAATCATACAGGAATTATTTTGTTACAGGCGCAACCCTAAGAAACACCGCGAATACAGTTTAAGTGATGTTTTTTGAAAAGCGAATGTGCTCTTCATATTAAAGATATTTAACGGACTACACTTTCAAAAAGTGGGAGGCATACGCCTTTACGGGCTTTTCCAAATGTTTAGACCGAACGGAAAAAGCCAACTAATGCATTTTGTGAATGAACGAGATGAAGAAATAATGACGTATTTTCCATTTAGGGCGGTCCTTCGATGTTGTCCGGGACGCATCGAGACGCATTACCGTTTACACTACAAATGCAATGTGGCCAAATGCGTCCCTCACCACATTCGAATGTGGCTCAAGTGATCCGATCACTCGAGCCACATGTTAATACCAGGTGGAAACAGGGCCATAAACAAGGTACCATCAAACCAGTGAGGACATGACGTTTGTATGCTAATTAAAGTCTTCTATTCATATATATGATGGCGTGGTGGAGTATTCGTCATGCAGATTAGCACTGATTTGCATCCCTCTGATGAGTGCTGCTGACTGGAACAGAAGGTCTGAGCTTAATGCCTTTGCTTCTTGTTAGACTTGTGTGGTATTGTGTATATGAGGTTACATCTATGCAAGGCAATGTGAAAGCCTAGGGGACTGTGACATATAAAAGTGATTATTACACCTTACATGTTCCACTTATCAGAGCTTTTTCTCGAGGACAGTATTATGCCCTCAGAGATAATGCTATCATGCTGCGAATGGACATTTTTTACCCAACCTGCTGCTACTGGGACACTTTCTCCAGTCAATTATAGTCAATATTTTATCGTCCTGCGTATTTATCGTCCTGCACGTTTATCGTTCTGTGTATTTATCGTCTTCTGTATTTATTGTCCTGCGTATTTATCGTCCTCTGTATTTATTGTTCTGTGTATTTATCGTCCTGCGTATTTATTGTTCTGTGTATTTATTGTCCTGTGTATTTATCGTCCTCTGTATTTATTGTCCTGCGTATTTATCGTTCTGTGTATTTATTGTCCTGCGTATTTATTGTCCTGCGTATTTATCGTTCTGTGTATTTATTGTTCTGTGTATTTATTGTATAGTGTATATTTGCACTCGTCCTCACTATTGTGTATTTGCACTTTATGTAGTCCTGTATAGCGTGCTGCTGTATTGTTGTGTTGCACCATGGTCCTATTATCATTAAAAAAAACAGGAAAAAAACAGAATTTAAAGATTCAATGATTTGTGCTCACTGCAAAATTTAAGTGCCACTCATCATACCTGTTTCCAGTGTGCCATCCGAGTGTGCTTTCAGCTGAGCAGTGTAGCTGATTGTAATGCATCATTACTGTATATGATCAAATATAATTGTTAATCCAGGAAGATTTTCACTCGTGTGCTCAGTGATTGAACACAAATGCAACATATGACACATAAAAAATAGACAAAAAATCAGTTTGCAAATGTCATCAATCATTTAAAAGTAAAGCCACAACACACAAGGGTTATGCTTACAGGAATGTTATTTAAAATGGTAGCACATAATCACAATAATGTATTCCCTTTTATTGCTCTTTTTATGGAGCTTTTATACAATTTTTATTTTATTTTATTAAACTTAAATTATTTCTTTATGGCACTGCTACGGTGTTGCAACTGGAAATGTGTGCATTACAAGTATATCATTGAATTTATATTTAAATATATAACTGAAACTGCAAATGCTGGTTTACTCAGAGATATGACTGCTTACACTGTTGGTGCCCTGAGATTGGCATTGGGCCACGTGTTGTATAATGTTATATTGTGTGGAGCTGTATGCATTCATACACGGACATGAAGAAAGGCAGCTTTACCAATCCATTTGTTTTGTTATTTTCCCCTTATTGCCCGTGCATTCACATGCTTTGCATTTATGTACTTAGCTGTCAATTAGTTTGTTTCTTTCTCTCTCCAGCCAGGACACTAAACTGTGTGTGTGTGTGTGTGTGTGTATGCTTCTCCATCTGTCTTGCCTGCGTAATAGTCCTATTTTCAGTATGATTTGTTGCAACTGTTGCTTGTGTTTTTCATAAACACAGCTCTAGATGGTGCACCTCAAAATTCAAAGTCAGACCGCAAGCAGGTGAACTTGGGTAATAACTGATGCACGGTAGTCAGTCTGAGGGAGAGAAAATGAGGGCGAACACGTCTGTTGCCCTAGCAACCAGTAAATAGGTCTGGTTTCATGAGGTGTGTGTTCACAGGTGAACAGCAAAGTAAGTAAGAATCAGAAAGAAAACTAAGCCAAATGACTAACATCTGAGCAGGGGGTGTCTACAAGTGTGCCCCAGCATGTTTAGGGTCTAAAGGTGGCAGGATCTGCTGTGTCTATCTTGGAGTGAGTAGAAAAGAAAGACTTGATTTTGAGGTAATAGCATCTGAGAGCAGTAACATCATGGACTTTTTGGAATGTTGTTTGATGATTATGAATCTGGGCCCTCATTTATCAACCGTGCGTGAGCATAGTTTGGTGCGTAAACCATGCATGCGCACGTTTCTACGCATAGAATGTGCGAGGATGTGCGTATATTTAAAACTACTCCTGACCATTCCGAGTAGAAAAGTGTAAACTGATTATGAGGAGCTCCCATGCCACTTATTGTCAAACATGTCTGCATAATTGATAAGAGTAATTGCTGACTATGGTGCTCATAACAAGGTGCAGACAGCACCTCGACAGCATTGACAGTATTTGTCACCTGTCCCCATGCCAAATCTTTCTTTTTCTTAGACAAACCACACGTAATGGTGACAAACATTTTTTTTTTTTTTGCTCTACTTTGTGCAACTTTTGTTGTACAGAGCTACTCTTCTTCATAGTACACAGTCAACACAGTACACTTGTAGCTATTTACTATGCAGTTTGGCTGGAATAGCTTCTTTTTTTCTTTTAGATATATATATATATATATATATATATATATTAACCAGTACATCACAATATAAAGAAAGCAATTTTCATCAGAACTTTTTTTTTTGAAGACTTTGTTCACACCACCCTTTGCGCAAGGATTACAGGTTTGTTGTGTTTCTAAAAAAATTTTGGTCTTTTAAATCTTAAAAGCCGGGTACAGGCAACAAGCTCAATGCTGTCATGTCAAACTTTCTTTAAACCAGCTCCTTTTTCCTCCCATCACGCGTGCGCTGATAAAAAAAAATCCATGTGTCTGCCTTTCTGGGAGCACTGCTACTTTTCCGGTTACTTTTTCGGGCTGATACTGCTCAAACATTTATGCTTATGAAAGCTTTGAATTACAGTCTGTTTAATCGCAGATTAGATTCCGTCTGACATGAACACAGGATGCTTGTAAGAAGTTCTCAGAATGTTTACACACTCGAATTAGACATTCATTTCTGCCCCATTTTTCCCCCTTTCTAACCTCTGCAGCTTTTATGATGTCATGATAAAACAGTCCTTTGTACTATGGGCCTCTTGATTGTATGTGGGTGCGCATATGTGTAAGCAAGTATGTCTTTAACAGTAGTAATTAAAAAAATAAAAATATATTCTTAATCCAACCACCCACCCAACCACACCATTCACCCGTTGCATCACCCGAATATTGAAGAATATTGCAGTATGCTTCTTCATAAATTATATTTTATTATAGTGGATTTAATTTGTGTAATTTGTTTACTTGTTGTCTGTCTCAATATCTGTATCTGTTCAGTGGCAGCTTTAATGTTCGGTAACTACAGTGTAGACAATAATCTGCTTGTGGAGAATGGCTCCAGACATATTAATCGTTCTTCTTTATTGAGTTACTTATCTACGTGCTGATACACCATTGCCAATCTGTTTTCATTGTGACCAATTACACCTCGATCCTCTACTATTCTTACACATACACACACATCTATGCACACACAATTTAAAGTGAAATAAGCTATCGGGTCCCCAATAAAACCTTAATATATCATCTGCTCTTTGAATGCCTATCAGCAGTTTGTATATCTGTCACACACAGCACTCACACAGATGTATAATTATGCCTTCAGAGAACATTTTCTCTCGCCCTGCCTGTGTCCACAGGGCGTTCTGACATCATTGCCAGTGCTCCGGAGCCTCTGCTTTTAGAACGCAATATTTCCCAATTTAACATAATTGTGTTACGCCTGTAATTCAACGCCGCCTATTGTGCGCTGCTGTCCGTCCCTCCGGTCGCTCCCCCACGGCTGCTCACGCACCAATTAACTTTACCAAAAAGAGCCCAGATCACATAATTTCCAACATCCATTACCATTGCCTAGCAACACGAAAACCATGGCCTTCGTCACATAAATAGCTTTTAAAATGCCAGGCCCAAAAGCAATAGGCAAATTGCAAAACTCTGAAAATAATTTCAGACTAAGTCGGAGGGGGGTAAACAGGAGTCTCTCAGAGCAGAGGCTGAAATAAAGGTTCCGCTTTCAGTATGTACGTCTTTGTGAGAAACACTGAGCTACAGTCTGCACTACTCAAATGAAGCTAGGAACTGTCATCCTGTCTGTATGTGTATGTGTGTGAGAGAACTGATTAACAAAGTGTTTCTTCTTATTTATCTTCACCCCTTTGCATTTGCTCAAATATGCTGTTTTTCCACACAGACCCGTGCGTACTTACGGTTAAGTGTTTGCTGGGTATAATCACTCCCGCTCAAAAACAACAATGGCAGAAGCTAAATCAAAATGTCATTGTAGCATGCCAAAGTGCTGAAATAATAAGCTAAAACAAATACAATGGGTTCCAAAAGGCTGAGACCACATTGAAAAATCTGGGATTTTTTCCCCATTGCACTCTAAAACGCTTTGCTGAAACTGGATCAGTCGTATCCAAATCACAATCAGGCAGACCAAAAGTGATCACACCAGAAGACCAACATATAAAGCTTTGTTCATTGAGAGAGAGAACAACAACTTCATCATAGATACAGAATGTGCTGAATAAAGAATGAGAGCTGCAATCAGCAAAAGTACTATCAAAACAAGGCTAGCTAGTAGTGGTCTCAAAGGACGAGTAGCGTCTCTAAACCACTTCTCAGGAAGGGAAGCAAGGCCAGACACTTGGCATGGGCTCAGACATACCAGCATTTCACAGTGCATCACTGGAAAAAAGTCCTATTTACTGATGAATCCAAGTTTGAGATTTATGGCAGTAACAGAAGGGTTTATGTAAGG
>JAOUQW010000004.1:16616802-16642625 GCA_028565825.1 Olivaichthys viedmensis
TCACAGTGGATCACTGGAAAAAAGTCCTATTTACTGATGAATCCAAGTTTGAGATTTATGGCAGTAACAGAAGGGTTAATGTAAGAAGACGAACAGAAGTGAGCTTGATGCCACAGTGTATCAAAACAACAGTGAAACATGTTCGTCTCAGACTTTTTGACCCCACTGTCTTACTTTCTCTGTCTCCTTGCTGTAGATGAGCAGTGTAAAGCGTCTGCGGCCGAGGCTGAACTCCATCCTGTTTAAGCTGCAGTTTGAGGAGCAGGTGAGCCACCTGAGGCCAGAAATGCTGGCGGTGAGCGCTGCGTGTGAGGAGATGAGGAAGAGCAAAGCCTTTAGCAAGCTGCTGGAGCTCGTGCTGCTCATGGGCAACTACATGAACGCGGGCTCACGCAACGCCCAGTCCTACGGCTTCGACCTCAGCTCCCTCTGCAAGGTGGGTACCCTGCGCACTGCATCTGTGAACGACACGTGATCACGGCAGTCCCTCTAGCATTCAGCGTTCAGCTAAAACTCTCTTCAACTTTTACAAAACAAAACATCAATAGAAAACAGTGCAGACTTTTTGTGCACCACTGCAGGTATTTTTTGTTAGGTGAAATAGTTATTAATCCTCTTTTTGTTAATTTGGCATGTTTGTATTCAGCTCTGCTTGGACTGGTGCAGCAGTCTGTGTACACAAACATACACATCCCCAGAGATTATGAGCATCTTGTATCAAATGGAAGCGCAGTGTCATCTGTACTCCTTTTTCCCCTGAAGATATGTGGATAAGATGATAAACCGTGTTCTTTTAAGGCCTGGGGAACTCTGAGCCTCTCACCGCTGTGTGATAACCCGTACAACTTTCTTCACTCCATGTTTTGTGCCTGTGTGCCCACTTGACACCTGTAGTCCAGCTTCTCCCAGTCACTTGCCGTTAGATTTGACATAACGTGTCCACAGTACCACCCCTAGTGTGGACAATAACACTCCATTTTGCGTTTCATACATAATAATGCAATTCTCCAGCAATTCCCCAGAAAATTACAATTTAAAAGAAAAGTAAAAAAAAAAAAAAAAAGACAAAGCAGAAAGACAAAAAAAAACAATTGAATCTCATTTAACACTTTCAGGCACTAGTGAGTGCTGTTGCTGGGTCTTGATGTCTGTCAAAGCCTCTAAGCCCCAGAACCTTTTTATGTCCTGAAATTAGAAATTGTTTTTTGTGAGTGTGTGGGTGTTTGTTCACTCTTTCTCTTCTTTAAATAACAATATTCAGAGGTTTCCAGTCTTCACTCTTAAAATCTATTGAATCCTTGAGGTGGGTGAGCTTAAATAAATAAAGCAAAAAAGTACAATCTGATTTAAATAAACATTGATTTTTGCTTTTGGGTTTTATGCAACTTTTTTTTTCCACGTATTTGAGTAGGAGATTACCTTGCCCTTTAAAGTGACCCACCTCTCTCCTGCCTTTACCTATCTTTCCACTTTCAAGCTTTGAGGCATGATTTCTTCATGCGTTAGTCGAAGGAACATTATGATCCTTACCCTGTGTAAAGCTTGTTAAGTATAATAGCTCCTCTATTCTGTTTTAAGGGTGAAATGTGTGTTGGGAAAATTAAAGAGAAAAATAGAAACAAAAAAGGTGCATTTAATTACGAGTCCAACCCATTTTATGCAACCATGGCAACCCACTGCTCATTCTGCAGTCTCTTTCTTTCCTTCTCTCTCGCTCTTTCTACCCTTCTCTCTCTTTATTTCCTACTATTCCCTCTTCTCTAAATGGCCATTACTGCATTACAGCTGAGTAACCAGGTCAGCCTTCTTTCAGGCTGAATGAAATGCCTCTCAGTTCATCAAATCTCTTATAGCACCTGACAGAGGAGCCCCACACCATACACATTTTTTTTTTTTTTTAGACTTTATTAGAAGCCGAGGCACTGGAAGTTTTGAGTGGCCAGCGAGCTTGAGACTCAATCAGCTGAGTTCTGGCCTTTTTATGTGTTTCACCTCCATCCTTTGCCTGCTTTTCAGAGTGCTTTTCTTTCCGTGTTGAGGCAATGATATGCTGGATTCTTAAATTTCCCAAGTCATCTAATAAGTTTCTCTGCACATTTAAAATGGAGAGATTTGTCTTGGCTGACAAACGAGTGCAGAAGGAGAGGCAGAGAGACAGCTGTGTCGTTCCCAACAGACGCAGAACAACAAAGAAAGTGTGCCATTCCCTCCCTTTCAAGTTGCTCGCCTGAGGACTCGTCCTGTTCTCTTTTCTATGGTTGTTTTTTTTTGTTGGTTAGTTAGTTTGTTGGGGCAAGTTTAACCTGGGACATGTGTACTGATTTCCTTGTGTCGTGTTTGGTGTCTGTTTAGTCTTCAAAAGAGTCGTCTGAGGTTTCCCTGCACGTTCCTTTGTGGATTTTTCTGTGATCTCCCTTCTGATGGAAACATTTAAAATACTCATTGACATGTTTTCTTTCAGGTGTTCACGTTTGTTCCTCTAACTCAAAGCTGCTGTTTGCCGAAAGTCCATAGGGTCAGCAACTGTAGCTATCACTAAAATGCTGCACTACAAGCAAGAAGAGAGAGTAGAGAGTACACAAAGCTTTTATTTGCCAAAAAACTCATTCTAGAAAATATTTGTTTTCATATTTTTTTTAGAAGATAAGATGCTATTAATGAAGATTTTTTTTGTTGCAGTTTTCTATTTGTGTTCCCTCATTAAAAGGATTATTCTGCAGATTTTGTTTTATGTTTACACATTTTTGGAGGGAAGTGGAGATTAATTGTCACTTATTTATTTACTTATTTTATTTGATCTTCCGCTTTCTCCTCTCCCTTTCCTTCTCATTACCCTCTCTTTCTCGAATGTTTTTTTTTTCTTCCAGTATGAAGAATCTCACTAGCTGATCAGTGGGTGAAAATCAGAAGAGCACACAACTGAGCTTTATAACTTTTGAGCTATTGCTCCTAATAAAATGCTCTTTGCATTCTGATTTGTTTTCTCCATGCTTGTCTTGGCCTTTACAAAGTTCCATATCCATATTGAGGAATAGTAATCATAACTGACGTTGAAAACCTCTTGCTTTTTCAATCTGGGCACAATTTCAGAGCGTGCTATGAAATTAACTTGTCAAAGGCAAAAGGAGGAGGCTGTCTGTGAAGGCTTTATCCAAGATATTCTCTCTCTCTCTCTCTCTTGCTCTCTCTCTCTCTCTCTCTCTCTCTCGCTCTGCAATTCTCTTCCATGTTCCTTCTTCCTGCCATTCAGGATAATTGTTGAGGCATAAATATTTCCTCAAGCGAAGGGAAAGTGAGCGATTAAGGATAAAGTGCGTTTGTCCCTCAGCCTCAGCCCTTCTTTCCTTTCTGGTTGCACCGATACTTGTCTCAAGACCAAGACTCTACAGAAAAATTGACCTTTTCTAAAGTAACTCACCATTGATTGAACACAGGGTTTTTGGAGATGAGGATGGTGTTGGACAGGTTCCTTCCGGCCCATGTGAAATGACGCTTTCTCTCTAAATAATCCACTAATGTGGATTGTGTGTTTAGGTTTAAAGAGATTTTTTATTATTATTATTGTCTATTATATTGTTTTCTTTCTTTCTTTCTTTCCCTCAGTTGAAAGACACCAAGTCAGCTGATCAGAAGTCCACTCTGCTTCACTTCCTAGCTGAGGTGTGTGAGGAGAAATACGCAGATGTTCTCAAATTCGTTGATGACTTGCAGCACGTGGACAGAGCCAGTCGAGGTACACACATGCAATGACAACAGAATACCAAGAAAACCTCAGAAAAAAATAAATCAGTAACTGAAAATAAACTTTATGAACGATAGCTACTCAACATTAACACAGTCAGTTTTATTTCACAAATACAGTGTAATGATGTTTGAATAGCTTTTAGGACACAGGCTGTGTGTATGGCTTACTTACAGAGGAAAGGAGGCTGTGTGAAAATATGGGTTTCTTTTTGTTGATGTCTGTCACCATCTGCTTACGCTTAATTTGATCTAAACCAGTTTGCAGACATGACAGGGCTGCCCCAAATAGCCTACCGTTTTACAGGATTCAAATACTTAATGTTTTTTTCAAACAAGGAATATTTGAACAACCTACTCATTCTTTAAAACACTATTAAAAACAATAACAGCTATGGTCCATCATGTTCACTATTGTAGTTCAGCATTTGTCCAGTAGTATTAGGCTACCTAATACATAATTTGCATCATGGTGCAAAAAAGGCGAGAACAGAAGAATAATGATTAAACCAATTCCTTCATCTTGGTGTGTTGTGCTGTTCTTACTGGCTTAGCATTTTAGCTGTGTCAGTCTCGTAGAAATAGGGGATAATCAGAGCAGATTAACTCTCTATTTATACATATTACTTAATTTTATATTCCTAAATTGATCAAGAGACTGACCTCCAAACCTAGCTGCAATAAAATAAATTCTTAAAATTATGGTTAATAATTTTGTATATATAGTTCTATCAGATGTTTTGTACCATGCCTACAAAAATTGTTTACCACCGAAAGAAGTAGGTTCAGCGGCATGACCGCATTTTAATGACTGACTCGAGTCCTAGTTGAATTTACTGCATCGATTAAAATAGCACCTGGCAGAAAGCCAGTAAAGGCAATATGGGAAGTCAAATGAATATAAAAAAAAAAAATTTCATTAGAGACATGCATGTCTACTAATATAATACTAAAATAATATGATAATCAAAAAATAATTCAAAATAATTCCAGCTGATCTGGTTATATTGGTCTCTTCACTTGGGCTGTTTTGGGTATCAGATTAGCTGAGGTTAGATGCATACACTAAATCATCGAATGTTTTCAATTTCGTCCTAATTTCGGGGAAAAAATAAGTTATCACTGCTACACACTGGTATCAAATATTTATGATAACAAAGTAGCGATAATAATTTAAGTAATTGTTCAGGCTCTTTTTCCGCGCAATTTAGAAGATTTACAATTGAGCTTGTTGCCGTTCATGTTCTAGTTTTTAAGTGACATGCTTTAAAATGCAGTTACAATCATTATACCGTGGGACAATCTTTTCCCCCCTAATTCCTTTCCTTTTGAGTGCTGCAACATTATCTAAGGTATTTGAGGGTAGTCTAACTACAGCTTTCCCTAACAAATCATCTCCATTGTGCTGTATTCCATTCAGTATGCGGCATGATACCAACACAGTACCAACAAGTTCAGCAATCAAAGGCTTTCCTGCACCAAAGAGCATTTATCGATCATGCATTTATTTCACTGGTCTTTTGAAAACCCACAAACAAAGCTGTCTAACTGACGAGAGAAAATGTGTTTTTTTTTGTTTTTTTTATTTTTATTTATTTTTAACTCGTACGTGTATCTTTGTCCTAGCAATGTCCTTTGCCCCTTTCGAGTGTTTTTGTTAGTTTAATCTTTGGCAATCATTTGATTGATTGGGGGGGGGGGAGAGAGCAGAGGGGAGAGAGAGAAAGAGAGAGGGGTAGGCTCGTGTACAGCTGGTCTGTTGCTGTGTTTCTTCTCTCCGGCAGCAACTGCGTCGTCACTGGTGATCCTCCGCGGCTTCAGCTCTGTGTGGCGAGCCAGAATTCACAGTTCATCATCATTCCATGTTTCAAAACATGCTGTCTCTTGACTATAAACCTAACAAAGCTATCTGCTTGTACTGCTTTCTCTTTCTGCCTCTCACACACACAGTCTACTCCAGTGGTTTTTGTCATTTTTCATGTTTTTTTTTTGTTGCTCATATGAGTTTTTGTGAGTCTTTTCTTTGCTCTTTTCCTGCTTGACCAATCATATGGCAAGTGAGATCGTGTCCATTCCTTCATTATAAATGCCAGATGAGAATGGTACATTGCTAATTCAAACTGATGGAGATAGTTTGTGGGTGAGTGAGTTTAATTTGGCGGGAATGGGGGTGCTGGTTTGACAGTAGTGCTGTGTTGGGTCACATTGCTCTCGGCAACCCCAGAAGCAAAGAGATGACACAACATTGGAAATGTCTCACCACATTACTGCATGCTTCACAAGAGAGGGAGAACTGGAAAGAGTGAGAACTTGTACAAGTAATCAGCAGAAGTAGTGGTCATTGGGAACCACTCAAAATGCCTTTGTGCTTTCTCCTGGCTGGTTTTCGGCTCGTCAGACTGTCTGATCATCAGGATCAGCTGGCTGCGTGTATGTTGAATTGCGTGCCGTGCGGAATAGAGTTGCAATGTTGTGAGTAGGGTGGGCTCGCACAGCTGGTCTGTTGCTGTGTTTCTTCTCTCTGGCAGCAGCTGAAGCACAGTGATGGCTCAGCGGTTGAGGCTTTGGGCTACTGATCAGATGGTTGGGAGTTAAAATCCCGGTACCGCTAAGCTGCCATTGTTGGGCCCTTGAGCAAGGCCCATAACCTTTATTTGCTCAGCTCAATTGTAAGACGCTTTAGATAAAAGCGTCTGCCAAGGTAAAATGTAAATGTAGTAGCAGGTAGTAGTAGTAGTAGTCTCCTTTTTAATTAGAGCCCAGCTCATTTAGTGTTGTCTCTGGGTACAATATTAATTGGTAATTAATCATGGCCGGGCCCCATGCCACTGTATTAATAAACAGAGCATTTGGTGTGGAGGGACTCACCGAGCCCTTGGGACTTGTAGGTTTTGCTTAGCTTATGCACTGAAAAGTGCAGTTTCCACTTTGTTTCTTGCAAGATCAATAATTTAGTATGGGATCTTAAATGTTTCCCAAGCACTGTGTAGCTGGATAAAGCAAGCTAGCAGTTAGTTAATGGTCATGTGACCTGGTGCCTTTTAGAGAGGGAAGTGAAAGCTGAAAAAAAACAATAATAATAATTTTATTATTATTATTATCATTATTTCTCTTTCTCCTTGGAATGGTTCTTCCATTCCATTCCAACTGGCCCAGTGCTGAATTCGACAAGGCTGGCGGAAGCTGCTCCCAGACAGAACTAGCAAAAACAGCGCAGCCTCTGACTTTTTATCTCCCCACATTTGCTCTCTCTTTTTCTATCTTTCTCCCCTCCACAATCCCACCCTTTCTCTTTCTCGCTCTCTAATGGCCTATCTGTGTTCTCTCCCACTCTTCCACATTTCATTAATAGCTCCCACTCTGGCGTCCTTCGTCAAATCGGTTGGCATTATAGGTAACACATCCCCGCTGGTTTGAAAGAGGCCTGTGCGCAAAGTCTAATCGTATTACTCTATTACAGTTATTTCCATCAATTATGCTGCCTCCTCCTCTCGTCTGCCGTTGTCTTGCTCCGTGTGATCGAGTGGGTCAGATAGAGGGGGGTTTGGATTGTTTGAGAGAGGTAGCAATGTTTTCATTAATTACTCATTGCTGAATAATAGTGTTGTGCTTTCAGGTATGATTTGGTCTGCAGTAATAGTCTTCTAACTTTATTTAGGAATGTAGTGTTTGTGTATGTGTACCCGAGCCTGAATCAGACTGTCAGTTGTTAGCCCATGCTGTGAGTGTTGTGCCAAAGCTGTCACATGCTTTTTTTGAGGCCTGGTCGGCATCTGGTAGGTGCGCACAAACAAATAAACTGCACTTTACACTCTCCTGTGCTTTTCATTTCCTTTTACTTAGCATAGAAACAATCTGAAAACACACACACACAACGCTCAAATTCTCACGTGCATTTGCCAACGGAACTAACAAAAAGTACAGCCCACTTAAATACAAGGACACACGCTAAGGCCTCCAAGGCCTCTTTAGCAAACACACGTACACAAAACATCTATTTGCAGTTTACACAGAGAGCCACAAACTGTGGTTTTGTTAACAAAAAGGCTTAAGACAGACAGACATACATTTCAGCCAAAATTATATAAACAAAACACAAACAAACAAGCCATAGAGATGAATTTGTACTTGTATTGTGACTTTTTAAACATTTTACAGTTAAAATTGTAATGCAGAACATTATTGTGTATTATAATGTTGCACTTTAGAATCTTATTTCTACATTAATATGTATTTCCTTTGCTGTTGTATCTTTAAGACAGCAGAGAAGTAAGAGTGGAATAATGTCATATCCTCATGCAGATGAATATTTTTTTTGTAAAATGAACAGCCTTCGGAGGCAAAAATGCAACTCTCGTCTTTGACCTTGTTTATCAATAAAAACACTTTTTAGAAATAGGTTTAATGTATTGAAGATCCCAATCTGTTTCTAATTGAATAAATCAAGGAAGGTGTTGTGTCTAACAAATTTTTATCTAAACCTTAAGTGACTTATATTGCCAAAAAGTGTCCTGAGAGTAAAGTAACATATAGGCTCAAGGTTTGCTCTGTTGTTTTAATAAATAATTGATTTTTAATTTTTTTGTTGAGTTCAGTTGAGTTTTGTATTTATTTGTTAACAAACCAGTGGAGCCCAGCAATAGCAGTTTAATGTCAGTATGTGCATGAGCTTTGTAGATACTTTATCTCTCTCTACCTTTCAGCCTTTTTTCTTTTCCCTCCCATCCCCTGTCTGTATCCTCCTGTCACCTCTGTCTCTCACACCATGTCTTCTTCTGCTTTCCCCTCTTCCTTTCCTTGTTCGCTCCATCAGGGGGAGCTAGAGGTTGTGTGTGAGGACGCACTTTTCTCTCTTCCATGTTTATCACAACACAGGCTCACTACTCCCTCAGCTGCCATGCCAACAGCACGTAGCATGGAGGATGCTAATGTGTTAATGCTGCCTGACCTCACACTGTACAGTTTCAGCCACCATTTTCTATACTTAATCCACACGCTGCAAATGCCAATCACTGTGCATCTAGGTTGGGCGAGGGAGAGAGTAATGACAACTGGTTGTTAAGGAAGAAGTACATCTTCTGTTTTAAGAAGTATATCTTCTGTTTTAAGACATTAAGAGTTTTAATGTTTAAATAAATAAATAAATCACTGTCTAGCTCTGAGAAACACTGTTGGCTCCGGGACGATTATAATCAGAACTATAATCCGCATCAGCGTTCAGAAATTGCAAAAAAAAAATTAATTGCATGACTGTTTCTAACATTTATTTGTGTCAATGTGTATTATCGCTATTGTTGTTTGAGACTAACTGATGAACTGAAATTCTGTTCATTTCTGTAATCTTTCTTAAAGGTGCAGATTGAAATGTTTAAAAGTGTTTCTAGACATATTTTAATCATAGAAAATGTAAAGATTCCTTCCAAAACAACAGAATGGTTTATCTGACTCCAGAACAACTGGTACCAGGGCCGTGTTTCCTCTTGCATAATGGTACCTGTGAAACTAGGGTGGTGACTAGTGATGGGCACAATAGTAAAAT
Source organism: Olivaichthys viedmensis (assembly GCA_028565825.1). Lineage (NCBI taxonomy): Eukaryota > Metazoa > Chordata > Actinopteri > Siluriformes > Diplomystidae > Olivaichthys > Olivaichthys viedmensis. Next base: position 16,626,083 of record JAOUQW010000004.1, read on the forward strand.
ACTTCTTGAAATTTGAAAATGGATTTTCTATGACACGAAATCTAAAACCCAGGCATACAGCATTATTTTATGTTCAAATGTGAGTAGCGCTGTCTCTTGTCTACCCCATAGGGGTCCTATTGAGCACAAGACACAGCGAGGTAGTCGGTCTTCAGTAAGGACGATGTGAGTGCCAATAATTTAATCTTAATGAAAATAGAGAGAATTTCAAGTGCAAACTTTGTCAGATGATGCTAAAATACAACAAAAACCACATAGGGTTGAGTCTTTCCTGTGGCAAAATCTCAAATTGTGATCCATTGGGCATGTAGTGGACTATGTACATTCTACAATGGTGTGTTAAATTTATGCAGCAAGCAAACGCAGTGAATAGGAAGCCGTTGAGGATGGTGGATTTAACGTGGATCACGGGTAAGAAATGTAAAATCGAGCTAAATATCAGTGACTAGAAAACATTGATGTGAGTTAAGAAATAAAAATACATTTAATACAAAAATTGTATGGTAAAATTGTGATGCCTCTTAAAGCCTCTAGAAAAGGGACACTGAAAAAGAGAGACTTTGGCAGACAGTTACTACACTACAAATGAAGATTGCTGTAGGGTACTGTCAGGTAGAATAGCAATTCTAGCCAGAGACATTAACAGGACGATTCTTTGATATTTGACTTTGATCAATCAATGGTTTGCCCTATATGTGCTCGCTCGGCCGACACGGTACCTGGGCAAGAAAGGTAACCAAATACGGTTGCGGTATGGTGACATGGCAATGGAAATAACAATGAAATATGGGATTACCAGCACTGACGCATTAAAAGGCAATTTGCGAGGCACATTGACATGTGCACACACACTCCTGCGTCCCCCAGAGTTGTGTGGTCTTAAAGGACATCTTCTCTGAACTCTCAGCCTGCTCAGCTGCCCTCCTCCTTTCTTGCAGCGCGTGCCTGCCTCCTCTGTGCTTGGCCACCCTTGCTGGCTTTAGCATGCTAATCTCACCGTGGCTTTGAGGAGAAAGGCAGGAAATTCACACTGTGCCACTCAGCATGCAAGACACACAGCATCTCTGTGTTTGATGAGCAAGAGCATGCGCTCTGTTTCATGTTGATTTTTAACCTCCTTAGTGAAGTCCTGGAGTTTGCCAATACAACGGCTATTTCATACACTGTCCTACTCTACTCGACGCAGTTCAGTTCGACTGGCTCTAAATAGATGTCGCAAAGATTAAATGAACTTGTGTGTACCCTATACATGTTGTGACTATTGTATTTACGTGTTTATCACTCTGATCTATTTTGAGTTTCTTGTGTGTCTGATGGATGGATGTTTTTCTTCTTGCAAGTTATTTTTGTTCATTGTCAAATGCAGGGGTGCATGTGTGTGTTCATGTGACTGCAGGGTATTGAACGGGTGCTGCTGTTGCGAGGTACTTTAGAGCAGGTGTGGTACACTGAAGCGCCACCCATGTCAGCTGAAAATCCATACTGCCTAATGAAACAGGACAAACAGACACATGTGTGCACATGCTATCTCTGCTTCTCTGTTCATTTCTGGTAATTAGTGATTCACCATAATAGGCAGCATGTTCGGAAATGTGCACCGCTACTAGTGTGTGTAGCTTTTAGCTTGTAGCGGTGTGTGTGTGTGTGTGTGTGTATATTTTTAAATAGTGGTGACCAATTCTAAGACGTACATTTGTATACATGTAAATGTACAATGCATTCAGAAAATATTTAGACCCCTGTACTTTTTGCTCATTTTGTTATATTACAGCCTTACACACACACACACACACACGTGTATACATACATATATACAGTTATTTAATAATAATGCATAAATAACTGGGAACTTTAAGGGGTTAATGATAATTTTATACTGTCACAGACGGAACAAACTGTCTGAACCCCCCGCGGCCGCACTCGTCACGCGGCAGGATAGCGAATGCACTTCCGCATTCCGCTTCGCCCGGCTTCATAATCACTGTCATCTGTTGCAAAGCACAATCACTGTGATCCTCCAGTGAGGCAGAATAGACGAGAATGTCGTCTATGTAAGCTATCACCGTCCACCACAAAAAGTTCCTAAGCACGTCGTTGACGTACAACTGGAACACCGAGGGCACGTTCAGAAGTCCATAAGCCATTGCTAAATATTCTAAGTGCCCCTCGGCGGTGCTGAAGGCTGTTTTCCATTTATCGCCCTCCTTTATGCGCACCAGATTATATGCGCTGCGGAGGTCGAGTCTGGTGAAAACCTTAGCCTGGCGGAGCTGTTTGAGGGCCACGGGCACGAGGGGCAGTGGGTACCGGTACTTTACCGTGACTTGGTTTAGTCCCTGGTAGTCAATACAGGGCCTGAGCCCTCCTCCCTGTTTTTTGGATAAAAAGAAAACTGGCTGAGGCGGGGGACGTCAAGGGGCGGATGTAGCCTTGTTTCTGAGCCTCTGACACATACTCCTCCATATCTTGGTGTTAGCGAGTCGTTGGTGCCTCAGGCCTATTTCTTTGGGCAGTTTTTGGTCCAGGCAGTTGGCCTCTGCTCTGGTGTCAAGTAATGCTGAAACGACATGACGCTTCTGTAAATAATGCAACACTACGGTAACACAAATGGGCTTCGGGACACAGTGAGTGGAGTACTCACCGGCTCGGGGTGATCGGGACTCCCACGAGCGCGGTGCGGCCAGAATGAGCTCCTTGAGGGGAGGTTTTGTCACAACCACACCTGCACGCCAGAACCACAATCCCCCGCGGCCGCTCTCGTCTCGTCAGAACAGATGAGAATGTCATCTATGTAAGCTATCATATTGCAGAAGCAAAGAAAAAGAGACATTACCGTCATTTTATCACAAACTTTAATGTTTTATATTCTTTTTTAATTATAAGAACACAGTAATATTAATGCCTGTTGGAAATTAACTATGTACAAATACAACATTAAAAAATTGTTTTAGTTTAGGAAACGAGTGCTTCAGTAGACTTGCTTTAGGTGTAGGTACTCATAGTAGAATACAGGATCTTAAACATTCAGATGTGGGTTTTTTGTCTTAAAATATGTAAATATTATGAACATTTCAGTAGTATTTAAATAATGAAATTTGTTCTGACGTTCCTTCCATCATTTTCTTCCAGTGGCCCTCAGGACCATAATTATATGTTTTTAATAGGCGGTTCAGCGGTGATTAAGATGCTGAAGGGTTCAGGTGGAGAACCTGAATGCTATGCAATCACGTTATGAATGCAGCAGGAGCGTATAGTAGTAAGCCACACTGAGTAAGCTTGAATCGTGGGATGAAGTTCTGCTTGCTTATCCTCTGCTTATCTGGATATAATGTATTACTTCTCATATTGCATTGTGCACATGTTCAAGAGCCTAAAGAGCTAAGCTGTTTTTTCTCTATTTAATTAATTAATTCATTAATTTCCTTTCCATGTTCTTTTTAAATCTGGTAAATATGAGACACACGGTTCTAAGGTTTCACACTGTCTTTAAACCGCTTAAGAGTTTACCGGGATGTTAGTTATCACACGCTCACACGAACATCTGTTGTATTGTAATATGATACACTTTAAATTCTTCATGAATACTTGAACTAACACACACAAATATTCTGTGAAATCATCTCAGTTTATCTAATCAAGTAATGGAGAATTTATAAAGTAGTTTTCCAGTCACGGAAAACGCCCTGAAAATAAGAAAATGGACAAGATGTCCTCGAAACGGGACGTCTATTGAGGTCTTGGAAGGTGTAAAGTTGGGCCATTACGCCACTGAAATTGCATATGTTAGCATAGTTGTTCCTCAGCTGACGATTCCTTTTGCAAGAGAGAACCGAAGAGGCTAGCATACTTGAAATTTTGATCAGATTGAATATTTTCATGGGTTTGGGTGTCAAATTTTTTTTGGTGTTTTTTTTCATACAGTCCTTGAAATGTGAACTTTAGTCATAGCCATCCTTTTAAACGTAACCAGACACTGGTCTCTTAGAGTGAGGAGTCACTGTAAAAATGCTAGAGAATCCGTTCTGCTGCTTGTTTTTTTTTTTTTTTATTGTTTTTTTATTCATACATGCTTTGTGTTCGTTTGTTTTTTTAATTTTATTTATACCAGTGATACCAATCTTCAGAAAATCTAACGTTGTACAAGTTTGGAGTCAATTTGAAAAGCTAAATTAATAATGAGATCACACTGGTTTTCTTGCCTCAAGCTAATTGTGCTAGGGATCTCATTCCCTGTGTAGTTGCTGTCGGATAAAAACAGAGTTATTTTGTGTGTGTGTGTGTGTGTGTGTGTTGTGTAGTCTCAGCAGAGAACCTGGAGAAGAGTCTGAAGCAGATGGAGAAGCAGCTGCTGCAGCTGGAGAAGGATCTGGACACCTTCAGCTCCCCCGACAACCAGCGAGACATGTTCCACAGCAAGATGGCCATATCCTTTACTGATCTCAACACACACACGCACACACACTGACCCTGATGCACTTGTTCCAAAAATGGGTGCCCAAGTGCCAAGTTTATCTGCACAACCTTTCACCACATGCCTTCTGCTGCACTCTTTCAAACACGCACTCACTCACACCCACAGTCGCACACACTGACGCACACACTGACTCACACTTTCTAATCAGAGTCCAGGTCCGTTTGTAAGACTGGCTGTGTATTTTAATTATTCACTACGAGTGTCAGCAGGTCATGCTTCAGGCTTCAAGCAGGTGTCTGCTCAATAATGGAGTTTCACTCTGCATTACCGTCCTCCATCCTGCCTCACTGTCAGTCTGTCTGACTCTACTTTTCATTGTCTGCGCCTGGGGTGCTCTTCTGCTCTAGCACTTTGGGTTTCCTCTTTTCTCAAGTCTGAAGACTTTTGATGAAACAGTTGCTGCATTGCTATTACTTTTTTATCTCATTTTGCCACACACATAGTATGTACCTACACTTTGTCTTTAAGATTCTCCAGTAAGATTGCTTGATCGTAAAATTGCTTGTTTTAGGAAAGTCTCTGATGTTCGGACTGAAAAGCGCAATATTGTGTCGTGTTAATTCTGAGCTGCTGGAGCTGATACCTGTGATCCTCCCCTTCCACTTTTTTCACTCCTGTCTGACCTGACTGAACAGGAGGCTGTCGGGGGAGATCATTATCCAGCATGGTGTGTGTGTGTGTGTGTGTGTGTGTGTGTGATTGTGTGTGTGACTGAAGTGCTCATGGTGTTTCCTGTTGAAATGCAGCGTGGAGTCCCTTTAGAGCAGAATTTCCCAACCACTGGGCCGTAGACCAGTACAGGGCTGCACTAATGCGGCAGTGAGGGCTTTAGACTGGCGTTTAACATATGAATCAGTGACGTGCTTGAGAAACAAGCTTTCTGGACAGCCAACACACCAACACATCTCGACATCTTTAAATATGCCCTCGGTCGCTAGCTTGCTCGCTCGGCCTCTCCCATATTTGATGATTGTGTATTATCTCCGCATGTCATCGTCGTAACACAGCATCATTACAATCATACGGATGAGTCTCTATGACCATCACCATCATAATCAACCATATTATCACAGTCAGTGCAGCTATGTTTCTGATAATAAGACATATTGTGAACTAGCACGTGCCCGGCATGTAGTAGTTGTTGGTGTGTGGCTGCTGAGCACTGAAGGCTCAAGAAGAACCATGGAATTATTTAATTCTTCCCATTTTTCTACCACTGTTACGCTATCAAACACAAGGTGTTTAAGGCGTCAGTGATGTAGCACCACGCATGCACAGAAATAAAGCCCTGTTTCACCAATTGTGAAATCCTAACGTAGTCTATAAGATCGTCATAAACGCCTACACTTTAAATAGAATTTTATTTCATTTTATTAAATAAATGATCACAAACAAATTTTTGTACTGTTTACTGCTCTTTATAGTATTTTTTTTATATTCTGGAATTGATTTAATTTAATTATTTTTAAAAGCATTTTTTGCGTTACAGAATTTCTTCCCATGTGCCTCAGACTTTTGTACAGTACTGTATATCTTTCAAAAATACTTATTTTCTGCAGGTTTGGGGGCGCTTATAGTAAAGTATAGTAAATTTACATAATTTATAGAAAATTCACAGCAGCACTTTCTAACGCATCTTCAATGAGCTGCTGTTTTCAACTTTTGCATGATGCTCTACAAATACACTTCCATGCAGTAGTAGAACAGTAGGTGAGTGGGTTTGGTGGTTTTATTTCTGGTCTTTTTGTTCCTTCAGGAATATTTATACAAGGAAAGAGCACTTGAACAACAGAACAAATGTGTATGAAAATATATTATTATTATTATTATTATTATAAAAAGGGAGAGCATTAGTAATAATAATAAAAGCAGTAATAATATCATGATGTTATCGTATACCTAAATAAATAATGTGATTCTTATATATTTGTTCACACACCCCTTCCCTGGGATCTATTTTTGTTTGTAGTTTCTTATAATTGCCTCCCCCCCTACATGTCACGTAAAAACAATAGTCTCTGGCTAGCGAGACTAACCTTCTCCTTTTTTCCTTATTTAACTTGTACATTTTGCGCTTTTTTTCTTGTTTCTTCATTTGATCATTGTGGTCATGCTATCTCTTAAATGTGTCTGTGTTATAGGCTCTAAGAAAGGGCTAAAAAGAGAAACAAGCTCAATACTCCTTGTCTTGTTTGAGTGGATGACCTCATGAAAAATTCTTTTTTTTTTCTTCTAGCCTGTAAAACATTAATTTTCACATTTTAGTGTCTCATCTCAAGTCTCATTTCGAGTAGTTTTAAAACTAATGTGTGTGTCAGTCTCAGTCCCAGGAGCTGCCCAGCTCACGCTACAGTTCATTATGGAATAGATGGGCGCTCCATGCTGACAGCAATGTGTGTGTGCATCTCCATGTGTGTGGCTCCATGAAGTCGTTCAGGTGTCCTGACAGTCTAATGTGTTACTGACCCGTGTGCATTTGGGCTTATTTTTGCGAATGCAGAGGTCTATGAGCTGGAATGTAGCCTATTGAAAGCTACATATAAGGTGTGTGTGTGTGGTGAGTGTGGTACTTTAAGGTCATGCTGCGAGGAGTGCACACACTGTGGCTGAGAGGATGAGTGCTTAAGGCTTTAAGCAGAGTTTGGCAGGTGGTGGGTGTTCAGGGCTGAATGTGTGTCTGTCAGTGTCAGTGCCAAGGTGATCTAAGCAAAGCTAGCAGGTGTGTGCTGTAGTGTGTGAAGATGTGCTTGGGTGACATGGTCAGTGTGTGGTTCTTTAGAAGAGTGCAGTATGTGGTGTATGAGTGTACCTAAAGACTGGTTGCTATTATTAACCCCTACTAATGAGCAAATGATCGGTGGTGCTGATAGGTCAGGTACTTTTCTTGACTTGCACTCCTTTTTCGCCTTAAAGGCTGTCAATGTTTCTCTCTCTCTCTCTCTCTCTCTCTTTATCTCAAAGTCCACATGCCTCACATTGCCGTGTCCTTGTTACCATCATCTCCATCCACCCCCTTGCTTTATAGACCTAATGAAGTCTCCCATGCAGAAACACACACACACACACACTTTTCATTAAGCGAGTAATTCCCCGGTGTTGTTCTCACATCAGTGATGCGGTGGTGTGAGCAGATGTTTCGCTTTGTAAAGCAGCTCGAAACAGTGCAGGTGGACTCTGTCAGCAGAAAAGTTCTGTCATTAGAACACCCTCAAGATGCTGGAGAGAGCTCAACAAAGGCACAGTGGTCCCCGTCAGCAGCTTGTCTATACTGCCTTCATTGTGAATAAGTCATGAACGCTGTGCTTGTGACGCTTGTAGGCCAAGCTCCATCCAGCGGATCGATTGTGAAATCCAGGCAATCTTTCAGTTGCTATATGTTCACTTATCACTCCAGACCTGTAAGGACTATAAGCCTTACTTATCCTGTCCAACATCAGCATTTATGCCACTATTAACGCTTTAGCCTAAACCTTGTGCTTTGGGCTACAGACATTATTGTTGCACATGCTAGGAGAAATCACCCTGTGCTAGTATCACAAAGATTGCCTGTGTGTGTGTGTGTGTGTTGTGCCTTCATCCAAATATGTTTTCAAGTCCTAGTGCTCAAGATAGTTGTAGTTCTGTAATTCGTGAACTACTCGGTGTGTGCAGTATTGAAAAACATTTCCCAACTGCCCAAGCGTCTTCTCAAGCACAGTCGCACAAAATGTGAAGAAGTTGAATGTTTGTCAGTGCTTATAATGGACACGTTCTTTTTCAGTAACGGAGAGCCGAGTCAAGAAGCCTTGAGATGAAAGAACTAAACACTTTACTGTAGGGCAGTGTTCAGTAGGCTACATGACACCTACATAAGACCTTCATGACAACTGACGTAAACATTTATAAACGCTAATTCCAACAGGCGTCAGTTATTCCTATTGGAATAAGTGTTTATAAATGTTTGTCAGTTGTCATGAAGGGCTTATGTAGGTGTCATGTAGCCTTCTGAACACTGCCCTACACTACAGTAAAGTGTTACCAGAACAGACAACAAAGTCAGACCGTAAGTCGTGTCTAAATCAAAAACTTACGAGTCAGAGAAAGTTAGCGTTATGGTTAGCATCATATCTCACAGATATAATCTTGCGTTTCTAAGTGGCTTACCCAGGTTAATTTATAAATAAGCACAAAAGTCAATGTTTTGCTCTCTGTGTCAGAAGCCAGGTGAGAAATCTGGAAACAATCCCACACGTCTGTGTGTTTTTCCACCGTTGCAATCATGAATTGTACCACTTATGGGGATTAACACTTCAGCGTTAATACTTTGGCATTAATATAATTTTTATCTCCTTGCTAAAATATTTTACTGTGTGCTACAACACCTGCCACTTTTCCCAGCACCAGTTCTACCTGCTCAAAAAGTTAGTGTACAGGTCTGAGTAGTAAACCAAACCAATTTCCACTGAGTAGAAAAGGCGGGTGTTCCTGTAGGAAACAGATTTGGATATTCCTGTGCACTATCTGTGCTACTGTACACGCAAATCCTTCACTGATTATGACAGAAAGATGTATCGTTACTGTGCTCTACAGAGCCTCATTGGCGTGAGCCGAGTCGAACAGAGAGCAGCGACCGGTCAAGAACATTTCACCCCACAGCCAGCACGTACACTCATGATCCCCACACACCCAAAGGAAACACACACAGGAGCACACTGCATATCATCACTACCACTCACACACTCGCTTTAACACTAAACTGTGGCTTCTCTCTCTCGTTCTCTCCCACACACGAAAGTTGTGATGAGCTGTGAGATGAGCTGTGGTTGAGTGAGGCCACTGCACCAAACAAGATTACTATATAAGACAACATCACAGTCAGAATATTAGCAGTGCCACTTCAAGAAGAAATCCTTTCATAGGCATTTCCTGAACTCGGAGCTAGGATTAGACCCAGCCTGTCTCACTTTTCTGTTAAAAGTCAGAGTTTGAAAGAGAGACGGTCTTTGTTGGAAATGTATCTACGATCTATCTGATGCAAGATTTAGATCACCTCTGATCGTTATATTATTTAAAGCGCTAGACGCTTTCCTGAGTAATATTTCCTACACTGGCAGTTTAGACAAAACCGCCGCCACACTTTGAATTACTTCGTAGGGTTATTTTTGTGACAGTGCGTTTAAAAAAATAAATAAATCCCCAAGCACTATGTGCACATACACACACAGGCACACTGTATTTTACATTATTACAAAACATGTCTAAGAGAGATCAGATGCAACAGTTTGTCAATATTTCATATGACCCGAGGCATGAATGGTTTATATGCAAAGCTGGAGCACACTAATCCGAGTAATTTTAATAACTTTGATGTATGAAGTATTGAATACTAAAAGGGTTTTACATTCGACTGTGTATGTCTGTGTGTCTGTATGTTTGCGTGTGGCACACACGTAGGCCTCATACTTGCTTTGATCTGTGTTCATCCTACATGGTCTCATTTAGACATTGCTCGAGCTAATAAAAAATATATTTTAGCTGCTGACATTTGTGCTGCCATAGTCAGACAGAGATTTTCTCTTTCTGTGTCTTTTGTGGGGTTTTTTTTTCCCTTGCTGGCTATTGATTTCTCTCCCTCTGTCCCTTTATGTGGACAGCTCCCTATTCATTCGCTATTGTGAGAGGAAAACTTTGATCTACTTCAAAGATTTTCACCCACCTCTCTCCCCGAGCCAGGGCTGTGTTTTCATCACACTGTTTTTGAGTTAATAAAGGAGTGTGTGCATGTGAGTGTTTGTTGTTTGTGTGTGTGTAGACAAGATCAATTGCTTTTCAAACTTGTCTAATAGTGCTTAATAAATGCTCTAAGTGGCCGCGGAACTGTGAAATGCAGTGAGCTAAAAGGAACATTGCCATAAACTAATACATGCTGTTAGCAGCGTGCCAAGTACAGCTTTACTGCTGGTATAATTTATGTTTGCACAAAGTTGTCATGGATGATGAATGCACTTTATGTTGAGTTTGCCATAAAACGTTCATTGTATCTCATTTTAATGGATTTATATATTTGTAACACACTTCACGTCTGCATGAAACGAATTATTAGCAATGAATTTTGTTCAAATCTGCTGTTGTGAGGAATTCTTTATGTATCTACAATCCTATCATATTGTGGGCCAAATTGCTTCATGCAAGAACTAATAGCATTCTAACTCCGGAGCTGCTAGTACATCAGATTATAATGATGAATTTCTGAGATATTTCGTCTCTCAAATAAATGCTGTTACTCCTGCAATTCATAAAGAAAAATGTATTTTTCGTTCTGCATTCCATCATTGGTGCATCACCTTCATTGTATCACTGGTGCAACACAATATGTTGTTGCACACACACACACACACACACACACGTTGTATTCCTTAACTGCCAAGCCTCACAGCTTCTCCATCCAGGCGAGGGAACAGTACCAGAAACTGGTCATCATGCACAGCAACATGGGCACCCTGTTCCAGAACATGGTGGAGTACTTTGCCATCGACCCCAAGAAGACCTCCGTGGACGAACTCTTCACAGACCTCAGCAACTTCAGAGCCTTGTTTGTGGTAAGTAGTCTAGCTTTGTATTTGTGTTTGTGTCCGGTGTTAATGCCATCTTGATATTCTCTTTTCTTTTTTCTTTTTTTTCTTTTTTTCCCCCTCCCCCCTCTGAGATATCTGGCCTATTTTCAGTGTTCTTGCTTAGCTTATACCAACACCAATAGCCAATAACATGCACTGTTTAATACCCCTCCATAATATCTAACTTCAATCAGAGTTGAGCTGCAACTCAAATCTAACACACCTAAAATGTGTAATCAGTTAATTAGGTGGATTATACCAAGTTTGAGCACTGGTTTACAAGTAGCTACTTTCGAAAGCAGAATGATGCAGGACACAAAATGCTGCTTCTTGTTTTCTGTTCAATAACAGGGTTTGTACAGATGCTTGAAAGTCTCAAAATTGCTTGATTTTTAAAGATTTCTCTTCCAAATAAGTTCTCTCAATGGAATTGACTGTGATGTTAACAGTTAGCGTCTTTAATCTATTCTGGACATAAATCACTGGCAGGTACGTCGCAGGTTTCATCTACAAGTTTGGAGTGATGACTAATATTACACCATTACTCCTGGCTACGAATTCCACTTTTAAACTGGCTGTAAAATAAAAATTACAGGCTGGAGTTATAGAGAAGATCAAACACATGAAAAGACGAGTTCTACAGGATGGAAATTAACATGATGATCATTTTTGCCAAGTAGCATAACACTATGGAGTGACATATAGCATAACACTATGGAGTGACAAGAAACATAACACTATGGAGTGACAAGGAGTGACAAGAAACATAACACTATGGAGTGACATGTAGCATAACACTATGGAGGGACAAGAAACATAACACTATGGAGTGACATGTAGCATAACACTATGGAGTGACATGTAGCATAACACTATGGAGTGACAAGAAACATAACACTATGGAGTGACACAATTACAAACGCACAACTAGCAAAACATTAGAAAACTAGCTTGCAGTGTTTCACCGTGTTCAGGATGTGGTTCAGCTGCTTCCAGTTAGAAATTTGGTTACGTTTGTTGTTGATCTACAGTGCTGGACAAATGCTTGAATTTCACTTTAGAAATGCTGTACAAGCACTGCACTAAGAATATATGGTCAAAGCTTTACCTCTTACTTCATAACACTTTTTTGATAATTTATCTTTTACAAGAGGAAAATGCATCCCTCCTGCTCAGACTTGACTTAGACTGACCCAAAACCAAGTTATCAGCCCCTGTATATTCAAACATGGCTGCAGCGCAGTGTGTATTCAGCAGGGTGAGTGCAGTGCAGGCCTGGGGGGCAGAGATAAAGCTAGATAATTAGCAGCCCGACAGCGCTCTTCAGCGCCAAGCTAACGCCTCAACACATGACCCGCCAAAATGGATTTCACGGTCCCATGCCTTTTGTCTTCCTTGCGCTACAAACGAGTTGGAGTGAGTGTGTGCGCGAGTGTGCACATGCGCTCACACACTTCTCTCATTCCAATTCTGACTGTTACAGTGTAGTAATCTGACGAAAGAGGCGCACGGGCTGTCTGCTTTATGAAATGCCATTTGAAATGCAAAGTCATTTTCCACTTGGCTGCGGCGATGATGAGAAGAATCTCATTGCTTTTATTATTTTAAATGATTTCATGATGAAAATTCAAAAATTTGGTGAACAGATTGTTGACAGGCCTTCCATCAGATGCATGACAATGCGCTCCCGCGGTGCACCTCTTAACGTGCTCCCCAGTAAAACCAGTGTTTTGCCGTTCTATCATGAAATTGGTGTCTGTCGTTGTACCAGTGTTGTACAGATGAGGAGTGTGTCCTGTTGGGCAGAACAGAGTCTTCACACACCAAGCAAAATGTGAACCCAAATTTCTGGTTGGCGGAATAGTGATGGGGCTGGTCGTGAAATTTTCTCTTACTGGTTGCCGTCAGTGGAGTCATTGCACAGCAATAACCATGATGATGCCACTTTTATTAATAACAATAAAAAATTATAAACAGAACTCTTTGTTGTGGGTTGCAGCTTGTCTCTTTGGCTTAGCTTCAGCACACACACAATCCTTTTTCAGGCCAATGGTCTTCTATCCCTCAATAATAGTGGCTTGTTTAAATCAATGCTGAGGACTGACAGGGGACCAACAGTCAGGCAAACACTCTACGGCCATGCACACACACACACACACACATGCTCAGTCATCCTCTCAATGACGCACACACTCACGTTATGGTCTACTCCAGTCTCTTAGTCTCTTACTCTTGAGTGACAGCAGTGTTTGGGTGCAGTTTTTGTCCCATCACTGCACTCATTCTCAGAGGTGTGTACACGCACATCGCTTTTCTCTCCCTTCCCTCTATATCTCTGTTTTCCAGTTAAAGTAAAGGAGACTGGAGATGATAGAGATCTTTTAATTAAAAAAAGACTAGGCTTAGGATAAATGTATTTCCTTGTGTGAGATAGTCAAGAAGGAAAAACATAAACACATTTACTGCATGAGAGAAAGTTGATGTGTCCTCTGCTGTAATGTTGCACTAACTCTTTAGCCAGTAAAGCTCTTGTGAATTGAATTCCTGTAAAGATAGGTGGAGATGAGCGGAGCGGAACCTTAATGCTCCGACCCACTTCAGTTAGCCTTCTTATAATTAGCCTGCATACGGAGGGGAACAAAAGTAGACGAGAGAGCTCCCGAAATAGAGCGGTGAAATGAACGACAGATGAAGGTGCTCCTCTTCGCTGCTGCAGGCCATGTTGCACCTCAAGCTCTGATTATTCTCATTACCTTATTAGTGAAGGGTAGAGGTGGACGCAGACGTACGTAGACACACACACACACTTGTACTCATAAATAGATTGCTAGCTCATATTCTCTTTTATGATTTCTTCTCAATATATCACATTGTCCACAGCATCAGAGAGAATGAAAAAAAGTGTATTTATATTAATTAGGAAACTGTGAAGAGCTGCATTACTCGCAGAATAGATCTCACTTTTTAAATTGGATCAAAGCGTGTAAATGAAATGAGGCTTTCAAGGGACATAATAATAGCTGTTTGATTTCACACCTCCCTATAAGCTCCAGGAAGTGAGAATTCATTATTGCATGTACATCAGTGTCACAAAAGCAGTGAATTGAAGAGTAGAATTGACCAGCGAATTACAAGGCCAAAGATCGAGTTCTCTCAAAGCTTTGTCACTACACCACCATCTCCTTTCTGCGACTTCTGCTAATAGCAGTTCATTCCGCGAGACGTAGAGGGACGGGAACCATTCTTTGTTGAAGTGAGTGTTTACAGTAGTTCAGAGTCCCGTCTCCTGGTGACTTCCTCCCTCTGCAGTCTCCCTCTTTGTCCTCTCCGTAAGCCCCTTTTCCCAGGCTTAGGCTAGCTAGTATCTCATAATTCCATCAGTAGGATGTCCTGCCCTAGCCAACTTGCACACCATTGTTACTCTTGTTGATCCCTGACCTCTGCTTACAGCATCAACCAGTCAGCATCTAAAAGCAATGTTGCATTTTAAAACGCACACTTCTGGCTATCTGCAAACATCGATTGGCACAGAGTACGTCAAGTTCAGGCTTGCCTAACCTCACTAATGACGACTACCATTTGCATGTTGTTCAGTCAGCTTCAAGTGTGCACTGGTTTTAGCGTTCGCAGCTGGAGACATGTTAATGCCCGATATGTCCTCGCTAATGCTTTGCAGTGCTTGAGCTCTGAACTCGAGAGTGTGGAAGGTAGCATTCTATTACACTTGTCCTTAAGCCCATATGTGTGTTTGAGCGTGTGAGTGGGAGAGTATGCCCTCTCTCTGCCCTCGGTTCACTTACTCAGTGGAAGGAGATCGACAGCAGGATCCAACTGATCGTGGCTAATTATGAATACACAAGCAGGGAGAGGATAAACATAGAAACTCGTGCATTCTCCAAACTTTCTCAGCTTCCAAATACTGACACTCAATTTGCTTGTAAAGAATTAATTTACTTATCAACCCTTTGCCACAAGCCAAGATGACAACATCTATCTATGAATTTTCACATAACTCTCTCACACTCTCACTATAGCCATCTGTCATTAATGTGTCCTTTTCTTCACATTTCTGTCGACTGAATGAAGAGGCTGCTTTCAGTTCAAACATTATCGCTCCCCCTCTGCTCTCTAATAGCTATTAACTCATGTTAAAGAGCACTTTTTTGGACCCCTCACCTTCAGACTAATGGCATTGACTGAGCATATTGAGTGGGTATTGTCTTTAACTGGGTGTTTGGCTAATGTGGACAGAGACCTGCTGAGCTGCGGTTGACCACCTGCTCTTACCCTCCACCATTACACAGATTTTATCTCTTTCACATTGACATCATTTGTGTAGCGCCCAGGTTCTGTGGCATTCTAAGTGAATGTGTAAATTGGATTTGCCCTTTGGCTTGCTTTGTGTTAAAATCGACTTTACGTTCGGCCTTCCGCTGAATATACATTTATTTATTTTTATTTTTTTCCTGAAGACCAGTGGAGGAAAGAAAAAAATTAAATAAAAATAAAAACCAGTGTGGGCGTAGACGTATAACTGTGGTGTTATGGTATTGGTTGATTTTGCACCAGTGGAAGTACAAGATGATATCGATGATTCCGGTATTGGATTTGAAAGTCGGAGAACATCGTTTGACATTAGTAGTGTTCTTTAATGTAAACAGTGGAAGTGCTCTTCTGCCTAAAGCCAAAGCAATTACAGTTTGGGAAATTAGTTTCACTCACTCTATCTGCAGAGTTTCATACTGCAGCTCATCTTGTCAGACTGCATTTCACTGGAGCAGTGGAGGAAACCACGTAGCCCTCTGTGCTGGCACGCTCGCCGTAATTAAGTTCAAGCAGTGGCTGGATGAAAGGAGGCTGCCGTTTTTAATGAGAAAGGATCGTTGTAAGGAGAGCAAAACCGCAGAATTTTGTCCTAATTCAATATCCGGTGTTCCCTCTCTTTTTCCCTGGTCTCTAACTTAACATGTTTACTGCTTGGTAAGTTGAATGAAAAGCCATAGGTTTCATCTCCAGGTTCGAACTAATAGGGAAGAGTGGGTCACATATAACACATTTGTGTTTTAGAGGGCACTCGTTGTAGCATATGGTGGTTAGAAGTAAATGTACGTTGGTCATCAATGACCCATACCAGCAGTCATTGAAGGGTTCTCTCTTTCTCTGTTTAATACTTTTTGCACATCCAAAATGGCATTTAACTGGTTCTTTGGAGAAAATAACTCTTATATTTTATATAGAACGTTTTATGTTGTATAACTTTTTTTTATTTTTTTTTTTTTTATTTTAATTTATATAAATTATATGATCACTGTGATTAAAACAGCAGATGTATTTGGTGGTACTTAGGGAGCTTAACACACATGTAAGTGAGGGGCAGTGGTGGCTCAGTGGTTAGGGCACTGGGCTACTGATCAGAAGGTCGGGGGTTCAAACCTCAGCTCTGCCAAGCTGCCACTGTTGGGCCCTTGAGCAAGGC
>JAOUQW010000004.1:16662083-16674766 GCA_028565825.1 Olivaichthys viedmensis
AACACTTAACAGCACTCACGTGTCACAAACAGGGAAACACAACACGCGCTTCTCCACGCACGTGGCGGCCGTCGCCACGCTATGTCGCGCGCTCAGCTGGGCGCGTGACACTTTCCCATAAAACAATCAAATTCCCTAATCCATACTGTAGGACTGTAGGTTACGAGCAAACTAACCACTTAGGATAACTGCTGCAAAAAATGTGTTATATTCTGTTAGCTTGCTAGATAGAGACTGTGTATGTCAGATGAAGAACAGCACCTTTGCTAACGTTTATTATCCGTATATACTCTAAAAACGACAATTTGGGTAACTGCTGTCAAAATAAAGAAATCTACCAAAAAAAGCTAAATTATTGTTGTTATGCTCCAAACTGAGCCTCAATTCCTCTAGCTTCTCTCTTGTTACATTACTTTTTGGATTACAGTTGTCGTCCTTAATTCATATGTCATTTTCCCCACCACTTACCCCTTGTCTTGCTTCCTCTTTTTATTCCTTCTTTTCTTTTTCTCTTTTGACTTCCTGAGTCATGTCTCAAGTCACGCACATGCTAACGAGATGACGTCTCTTTATGGGGGTTGCCTGAGATGTTGCTGTACATTGCCCACCAGAGGTTTTCCAGCATTTTGACATTTCTGTGGACTATACGAAATCATCGTTCTGGGGCCAATGTTTGGGGCCTCATGCAATTTGAGTCCCTTAAAATATTAGGTTCTATCTGACAATTCTGGGATTTGAAGATATTGAGCCATAAAGGTTTGATACTAAATAAGGTCAAAGGAGATTTTCAACTTTAGATATTTTTTTACACTGCAATATTTTGGTGTAAAACTTCTCACATATATTTAGTGGCATGAAAAAAAGCATGTTTATAACATGAACTCATTTCCCCCCCCAAAAAAAGTCAGATTGAACCTTATAATTTCAGGGTCTCAAATTGGCTGCTTTTCTGCCCTGTAACTACGCCTTTGCAAAAATAGTTATACAACAGATTTTACCAAGATTTTTTTACTCATCAGACTCCAAATGACTGGGTGAACTGTATGCAGTGTTTTGATTAAAAGCTGACATGTTTTTTGTGACAGTGTACGAACGGGCATCTGATGTGCGCTGGCTGCTTCATCCACCTGCTGGCGGACGCACGGCTGAAGGAGGAGCAGGCCACGTGCCCAAACTGCCGCTGTGAGATCAGCAAGAGCCTGTGCTGCAGGAACTTAGCAGTGGAGAAAGCCGTGAGTGAGCTGCCCTCGGACTGCAGCTACTGCCTCAAACAGTTCCCCCGCTCCGGCCTGGACCACCACCAGTCAGAGGAGTGCCAGGACAGGTACACACAAACACACACTCACTCTGGTAATCTCTCTCACAGTCTCAGAAACACACACTTCAGCACCCCATCGAGCACTTCTCCAATTACAGTGGCTCTGAATCATGTTTAGTATTGCTTTTGTGGTGTCTCTGATTCCTGTTTGTGGACTTTGGACAGACTCACGCAATGTAAGTATAAGCGGATTGGCTGCCCATGGCAGGGGCCGTTCCACGAGCTCACTGCCCACGAGGTTGAGTGCTGCCACCCATCTAAGACTGGCATCGAGCTGATGGGCATCTTGGACGAGATGGATCAGAGTCATCGCAGAGAGCTGCAGCTCTATAACAGCATCTTCAGCCTGCTCAGCTTCGAAAAGATCGGATTCACAGGTAGACATGTACAAACACACACACACACACAGCGCACTTACAGAGTTACAACACTTAGAGTTGGGCAAGGCGTGCAATTATAAGATCATTCCATTGCCTTCCCAAATATCATTAATGCACAATAATCTAGTTAAACACCTTCCCTAACCCTTAATACCAAGGCCTTTTACATGTACTTTGAATACAGTATTTAAATGATCCCACCTGTTCATGAAATGATATATTGATGAGATAAAGCTTTCACTTTTAAATTATTGGCTGCTCACTCCATTTAACCGTATGCAAGACTTGTGGAGTTTCTAGTTACACTAAAATGGCTGAAACCTTTCGCGTGGAAGAAGTCTTTATTGAGCATTTTAACAAATTTACTAAATGTTTGAGAGTAATACTTTATAAAGGCTTATTGCTCCTATGATACAACCTTGCAAGCAGTTTGTAATTTTTAGAGCCCTCTGCTGCCTGCAAGGTGAATTGTAATTGTAATGAAAACATTGACAAGCCTGAGCCTTCCTCTCAACCCGACCCCACCCCCTCTGTTAAAACTACGTATACCTTGTGGGTTGCCTTTTAGGGCAAAGAAGCAGAGCTAAGCTAAGAAACTAGCCAGATCCATTGCATGGCGCTTTTACGAATCAGTTTTTGTAAGGTATCTTTGAAATGCGGTGATTATTGCAGGTATAAAAACACTATTCAACATGTTTAATTACCTTACTCTTCAAAAATGTCTTGGAATCTGCCAAGTTGTCAGATCGTCTTTAGCTGATGTGATTAGTAATTGACCCAGCTCTAGTAAAGCTACTCTACCAAACAGCTTGCATTAATAAAAAAAAAAAACCAGGAGCACATTTCAAAAAGCTGTTTTATAACAGCATCAGATACTCACCATACAAAGATAATAATACTGAATACTGTAAATTGACCCCCCACTTCGTGCGAGTGCAGAGGTGCAGTTCCGGCCGTACCGCACGGACGACTTCATCACCCGGCTGTACTACGAGACGCCGCGCTTCACCGTGCTCAACCAGACGTGGGTGCTGAAGGCGCGCGTCAATGACTCGGAGCGCAACCCCAACCTGTCCTGCAAGCGCACGCTCTCCTTCCAGCTGATCCTGAAGAGCAAAGTAAACTCGACGCTGGAGTGCTCCTTCCTGCTGCTTAAGGGCCCGTATGACGACGTCAAGATCAAACCCGTCATCCAGCACCACGTCTTCTCCAACGACGCCAACGAGACGGAGTACGCGCCGCTGCCCATCAGCGACAGCGTCGAGTGCAACAAGCTGCTGGCCGCCAAAAACATCAACCTGCGCCTCTTCATCTTTCAGATCCAGAAATAGAGGGACATGGGAGAATGGAGGCAAGGAGGAAGCGAAGGTGAGGCAGGGATGGAGGGATTAAAGAGAGGGAGGGAGGAGAAGTGACACTGAACCACACATACCTCGACGAGAACAAGGATGACAGAGAGCAGGCGAAATAGAGACCGCCTATCGGAGCTGCAGTCGATTGTGTTTGTTTGTTTGTGTGTGACTGTATGTGGCTAATGGAAATGTTTTCTGATTCTCTATGGTCCAAAATAAGTGTCTGTTCATCAAAAATCTGACCATTGCTGATCCCTCGCTAGTTAAAAAAAACTTGACAGGTCCGACTGGACACCACCTTTATACCGTATTGTATGGAAGTGTGTGCATGCATGTATGTATGAATGAGTGTGAATGCGCAAGATAACCTAATCAAGGCACTACAGACGAGCCGACTATCTCAGCATGAGCGTGTGTGTGTGTGTCTTGTGACTGTGAGACAGGCATGTTAGAGGCGTAATCCAGGATACAGTGGATTTATTGTTTTTAAACAGCCTGCACTATAGGCAGAGTTAAGCCGGCTTTACACTGTACGATTTTCGGCCCGATTTTGCTGTCGCAGACAAAAATCTCACATCGTAAAAGAATTCTTTGGTCGTGAGTTAAGATCTGCGGTCTTAGAGCGCATAATGTGACGTGCTCGCCGGCGGCCGATTTAGTGCCATTGCGACCAAAGACAGCCGACAGTGTCCGAAATTTTTTATTAAAATCTCAGTGTGGTCGCTGCTACGACACTCGTCTAAAAGCCACCAATAGGGGGACGGCATAGGATAAGGCGAGCCCGGATCACGCTGATTGATGACATAGCAGAACGTAGTAATTTTCTTTAATCGCAGGTCTATCATTAGAGGATCTTCATCCTATAGTCTGACACGGAGAACACACGTTATCGCACAGTCTGTTATAGAATTCGGCCAAGATTTAATTGGGATCGTCTCGCACAGTGTGACAAGTAATAATCTTAAAAGTCAGCTGAAATCGCACAGTCTAAAACCGGCTTTACTCAAGACATCCTGTGGTACTGTACATGTGTGTGTGTGTGTGTGTGTGTGTCCATGCAGTGGTTCTCTCCTGTTCAGAACCCTCCTCTTAAGGCTTACACACACACAATCTCAGCAGAAAATAGGCTGCACCTGCTTTAAATGTATTTTTGTAAGTGAAGGCAGACATTTTACTTGAGGTACAGCAGGTCAGCCAGCCTGAACAAAATGGCTGCCGACCTCTGAACGTGGAGGAGGGGGATTTGCATGTTTTTAGTTTTCCTTCTCAGTGTGCTCTTAGGAACACACGCTTAGCCCAGTAGCATTATCGTCTTGTAAACTAACTTAAGTTTGATCCTTTTAACACATTTATTATTTAAGAACCTGTGAAACTTACCTTTATATCTTATTTAGAATTTGATTTGTCATTTCATATTTTCCTCTCTTGCTTCTGCAAGAACCATACACATACAGTCACATGTCCTCTTAGGGCCCACTAACGGCATCACCTAATCCATCATTATTTATTACTTTATTTTAACCCAAACTCATTACAGTTGGCAACGAAGAATTTACTTGCTATAGAAACAGACTGGACAGACAACAACAAAAATAAAACAGTTTGCAAGTCACTGTTACAGCACCCTACCTACACATACTCACATAAACACACACACCAAGGAACCAGAGAGCCAGACGGGGTCTAATCACATCCCTGTGGGGTTGAACTCGGCTGTAACTGATCCGTGTAGACATACTTGAATTCTTGCAGGGGAGAGAGTGGAGCTGATCTAGACTGTGCTTTCGACATTGAAGAGTCTAGTTTGAACCTGTTTCTGTATTGAAAAAGCTTTTAATTCTCACATTACACTCTGCCTGTATTTGTGCCTTTCTATTAAAGCTCATCTAAACTAAAAGTCTGTGCACTGATTTGGACAATGATGGACTTCTAATCCAATTACATGGAGATTTGCCTGGTTATGTTTACTCACACAGAACCCACACAAACACACCACCAATCATAAAAACACTGCTCACTCTCTGTAAACTATCTCACACTGAACTGATGTATGTAAATGTGGGAGAGAGCAGAGCATGAACTACATCAAATCATAACTGCACCCCCGTTGAGCACACATGGTCACTGAATTTCTGAAGCCATTAAAGAACTGCAAAGAGATTTCACAAAATGTAAAAGCTTATGTCTCAAAACATGAAATTCACTAGACTGGACGTGAGTATGGAAATCCATTTGTGACTAAATTAAATATATAAATAGGGCATTATGAAACAAATATGAATAATTACCAAATTATCTATAAATGAAGCAATAAAGTGTGAAATAATTCTACAGGTCAGCCCATTATTATGAAACATTATTTCACCACGTGTTCAGTGATTGGTTAATCTCTTGCGCTTGACTATTTTTCCTGAATCTGGCAGTGCTTTTCTAGCACATGGCTATGAAAGCTTCCTTTTAGCTAATAATGTGCTAGTACTACCAGACTACTATGCATTTCTGGCACCTAAATGGAAGATGGAGGACTTGAATGGGCTTTGAGGTGCTATGCTTACTTTAGTTGATTAAACAACTTTGAACAGAAAGAAAGAAAGACAGACGTTTATTGTCACATATACACTACAGTGAAATTTTTTCTTCACATAACCTAGCATGTTAGTAGCGATACAGCGCCCCTGGAGCAGAGAGAATGAAGGACCTTGCCCAAGGGCCCAACAGTGGCAGCTTGGCGGTGCCGAGGCTTGAACTGACAACCTGCCAATCAGTAGCCCAGAGCCCTGACCACTGAGTCACCACTTCCCAAGAGTTCTTGGGATTGGGTCAGCGGGCCTTTGGCCTGGTATGGCTTCGTAAGAGATATCTGCCTGCCGCAACTGTTTTACAAGTTGGGGTTGCAATCAGATTTCAAGTTGCCACCTACTGTACAGAACTGTCCTCGCACATCAACGAGAGCATTTTGGAAGAGACATTGATCGGTATTTCTGTATGTTCTGTTGCTTTGGTCTGAATCTGTGAACAACTAATCATATGACAGTCTCTGCCCTGTTTGTGTAGATTGACAGACAAATACATCATCCTAAAAAAATGTCATTATGAAATAAAAGATTTTTGAAAAAGGCAATTTTGAAATAAAAATATTTTATTATTATTTGCTGAAATAATATTTCATAATAGTAAGCGAGACCACTGGTGGAAATGCTTCTACTTTGCATTATTTTCTAATTTAATACAAAAATATATATGAGAATGAGAAATATAATTTTTCATTCCAAATTATATTATCAGCATAACAATTTGAGTGAAAAGTAGAATCTTTGAAATATTTACATGAATTTCCGAATTTCTTAGTATTTGGTATGTCCCCCTTTTGCTTTAATGACAGCATGCACTCGAGCTGGCATGGACTCCACAACCTTGTGCAAAACCTGATGATCTGTTATCCCATCAGGATTTGAGAATGTTCCAAAGTGTATCTTGTGATGTTACTGAATGCTTTGGCCTCGTTTCCCTTCCTGAGAAGGGGTTTAGAGACGCTACTCGTCCTTTGAGACCACTACTAGATAGCCTTCTTTTGACACTACTTCTCTCGTTCTTTATTCAGCACATTCTGTATCTGTGATGAAGTTGCTGTTCTCTCTCTCAGTGAACAAAGCTTTATGTATTGCTCTTCTGATGGTGTGGTCACATTTGGTTTGCCTGATCGTGCTTTGGATACAACTGATCCAGTTTCAGCAAAGTGTTTGAGTGCCATACAGTGGCAATGAAAAAATCCAAGATTTCTCAATGTGGTCTCATAATTTTGGACCCCACTGTGTGTGTGGGTGTGTGTGTGTGTGTGCGTGCGTGCGTGCGTGTGTATGCAATTCGTTTTTTCTGCAAGTTCAATATCAATCTATCAAAACATTTGTGAGGTTATTCTGTCAAGACTGGTGTGCTTAAACACACAGCAGCCCTCTCCTGTTTCAGCGTACTGCTGAAAAACACTTTCTGAAAACCTAGTGAAACACTTTTCTGTCAGCTTTATTTTCTGTTTTTGCTCTTTCTCTCTCTCTTTCTACCCCGATAAGCTGTGTGTGTGTTCTCTGTGAGCATGTGGAAACAGAGGGATGTGCTGTAGTCAGTGATGATTTAGTTCTAGGCTTTAGCCCACTGTGGCTCTATTCTGCCTGAAGGACTGTAGTGTTCACCGGGCAGCTCTCTTCTCTGGAGGCCCCAGCTGCAGAAAAGCCAATGGCTTTAGGTTAACGACTTCAACGCTAGATCCATTTTTATGAGAGGGCAGACAAAACCACAAATGCAGTGGGTTTCTTTAGAGTGAGGGGCTCGCAGGTGATGTATGAGCCAGTTAAGGGCTTGTCTGCTTCTCAAATCGCCAGGCTTTCCACCCTGATGTACTGTTCAGGGTCCAGATCCTTGAATCGGTGGGTTTTGCTATGGTAACTCTCACTCAAGGCCAGGAAAGTGAAATGGAAAAGAAAAACCCCACCAGCATCTGATTATGCTCTCTCTCTCTCTCTCTCTCTCTCTCTCACTGCAGAAAAGGATGAGACTGGAGTGATGGACAGTCTGCTAGAGGCGTTGCAGTCCGGAGCTGCTTTCAGAGACCGGAGGAAGAGAGCACCAAGGCCCCGAGGTGAGTCTCATCTCTTTCATCACATCTCCTCTCCTTCCCTCCATCACACTCATCACACTCGCTGTACCTCTAATGCTTTGACATGCACCCCCTACCTCTTCAGTCTTTATTCAGTTAATCCCCTTTTAAAGAATTTGCTGTGTATCTGCCGCATTCCCCTTTCCATGATTCTAATCCTGACATCTGCTGTCAAATAGGTAGTATGAATGTATAATATCATGTTGGTATAGCTGGTATGGAGCCTCAGGGACCCATTTTTCCTCCTCCAGAAAGGTAAGGTGATGCTGGGGAGGAGTGTGCCATCTACTCCCCTTTTATTGTGACTGCTGTCTGGTTCTGACGTTCATGTTGGCTGGCTGATGTCGCAGCTGGTTACAAAGCCGAGTGCTTCGAGTATGGCCTGCTCTGATCGCTCTGACGCCAGTCTGAGTCGATCCGGTCCATCCTTATGACGCCACCATTAAGGGAGACACGCACACATACAAGATGTGCACTCACCTGCAAACACGCTAAGGGGCCCTGTTTTTGTGATCATAACGCAAAGGCAAAATTAAAGCACAAGATCGTGGTGGTAGTTGTATATACGGTAACCTGGCAAGAAGTAGTGTAATTGTAAAAATCAATTGGGTTAGAATTAATACATTATCAAGAGATGTGGTTAGGCGTGCTGCTGCGATATCCAATCAACTCCTCTCATTCCCTTTAAAAACGAGTATATGGAAGGACATTGGTTGTACTTTTTTAGTGGTAGAAATAATCGGCTGGCTGACACAACTTACATTTGCATTTGTTGTTCACTCAAATGTGTAAGCACTCTAGGACAGCATTTATATTGGCTAATTTCTCGCCTTTAGGATAACTCTAAATTTAGCCAGTCTGGTATTTCATTAGTTATGCATTCTATAGATGTGTAATGACGCTTCAACTGTCTTAGTCACATTTAAGAAGCACAACTGAGTTGTTTGTTCTTATTTGTTATGGATAAAATAATTCAGTCAGTTGTATTTATTTAGTAGTTGGGTGACATAAATAGTGACATCCACAAAACCGGGTTGTAATACATGGGACAGGACTTTGAAACATTCTCGTCAAGTCAGGAAAATTCCGTTTTGGCTTTGCGTCTGCGCTAAAAGTGTCTCTCGGAAGACTGTAATGTATGCTCATTTTTGGACCAGGATAGGAAAACACCACTGCATTTGAGGATTTTGAGTGTCATACATCTCCGGTTGCTCCGCATCACCCACATTAGCGTACACATGTCTATTTCTGGCCATGAAAATAGTAACTGAGCAAGAAGAGGAAAATAGAGCCCCCACACACAAAAATATACTTACTTGTCCCTGCCCAGACACACACCCAGTTGTAGTATATAAATGACTGAAGTTTATTATAAATTGATTCTAGTGGCATCAAACTTCAAGAGTAGTGGTACCCTTCTGTGAATCAATCTAGCAAAATCCTTCTATAGACCTGCACATACCAAATAAGAAAGCTAGGAACTCTAAATCAACGTCTCACTGACAAAAAACAATTGTCTTATCACCTTCCGATACGAGTGATTAGCATATATCTGGTTACCCTGGATTCAATCCCATTTAGAGAAAGCTTACACTAACTAACAAACCTAACGAAAAGAGCAGAGCAATTGTTTCATTGCTTGATGTACAATGTCCTGTATGTGTATCCTTCTCAGTCTCACACTCATACGCTGTTTTTCTGGTGTTCCACAGATGAACCAACTCAAATGGTTAACCAAAGGCCAGTTCTGAAAGACTGCAACCATGGTAAATGGAAAAGCAAACAGAAAATATTTATCTCGTCTGTGTGCTTGGCTCATTTCCCCACTCTTAATTTCTTGTTAATACTGCAATCTAACCCTAGTCCCTCTTCATTAACACTGTGCTGTTAGTCTTTTCCTGTCTCTGGTACCATATGTACATTATGAGTTTTGTCTCGTTCCTCAGACTCCGAGGTCTGTGGGAAATTGAGATTAATCAAGCTGCTTCTCCAAACATAGTAACATGACTCATAATTGTGATACATTGCCGTTTATTAGGCCGGTCTTAAGACTTTTGTCTTCATGAACATTTCACATTATATTAAAATTCCCCCTGCCTCTGTGGTGCTTTTAAATATGCTTTGCCCCATAAACATGCTTTGACGTGTTTTAAGCAGTGAAATATTATTGATTAAAGTCGCATATCTGGTTATGTATCACAATTTAATAGCTAAAACAAGCTGCCTGCATGACATTCATTTTCTGCTTCTCTGTCTTCAATAACTATGGCATGTGTGTTTCCAGCCAGTCGTGTGGCCAATCATTAGCCTTTCTAACCTATCTGGCTGTGATTGGCTCTTTGGCGTAGGTGTTTGATTTTTATTTTTTTATTTTTTTCGTTCTGCCTGAGTGCGAATTGTTTCTAATGTGCATGCATTACCTCTGATGACAACTCCATGTTAATTCACTCTGGAGCTGCCCACGGAAACCTGTTGATTGCTCATCTGTCAGACTGGCACTTCACAAGCAGTCTGCCGGTTAAGATGGAGTTTTATTGGCCTGGTGGCAGAGGGAGAGCCCTTTGCTGAAGAACTTCTCTATGCTCATGTTTGTCTGATGGGGAAAACGTCACGGTAAAAGCTTCACATGCGGCCTTTTAAACAGTGTGTTATAGAGTGTAGTAACCTATTCAATAAATGTAGTGAAAGCACAATTTAGCCAAACATGAGAGTGTCTTCCAGAACGAACTCGCTCTTAGCTATGTTTGTGGAGATTTGCTAACTGCTGAATATCTTCATATTACGCATCTGCTCATGAAGCCATTGAAATACTAATGAATCTAAATTTAATTTGCCAGAATTATGTATAGTAGGAGCAAGACTATTGTGCATCATCAGCACAAGATAAACATCGACGACTGCCTCGTCAAGGTTGCACCATAATTGCTATTGAGGCATATATTGCTATATAGGCTATAACCTTATTAGGCTGTTATTGCTTTTGATGGGAGTCTCTGCAGCTGGTAGAGCAAGCATACACAAATGTAATTATTGAGTACGCTCACTCGCCACTGATGATGCCTTCCTTTTCTCTTTTTTCTCTCTCTTTTAAAATGGACTAGAGCAAAGAAAGACAGAATGAACAAAATAAAGAATAAAGACGAAATTAAATGAGAGAAATTAAGCCAGTGATTTAGGAAGAGAAAGACGGTACATGTTCTGAATGTGGCAGTCAAACTGTCAGTACTTTTTACTGCTCTCCCAAAATAATGGCAAAATAAAATAAAGGGCACATTGCATTCTGGGATGGCTGAAGCCACCCCTGCTGAGGACGTATTGTCCTCTGAGACTACGATGAGGATACGGGAGTCTGACTGCACCCTTGTCCATGTGCTCTGAACGCGGCCTGGCTGATTAATTGAGCCCCGGGCTTTGCTCCTTTCGTGTAGGCCTCTGCTCCAGCAGGCCCCAGCACAGACCTGGCTAATTAGCTCTCATCTCACACCAGGCCTCTGTCCCATTCATCTTCATTTTCACCCTGCCATCTGCTTTTTAAATAAAACTTCACAGTGCCACACGCTCACACACGCAGCACGCAAAAGCGCCTGGCCCGGTCCCCTCAGTGCCCTACCTCACGGTCTAAACTTAATTACTTGTTATTTGCACAGTGCCAGGTGATGAGCCTGTGTCTTTCTCTGGAGATTTGTCAGGTACCGAGGGATTTTCTGCGTGCATGCCAGTGTTATTGTCTTGTGTGTTGGTGCATGTATGTGGTTGTGCATGTTTCTGATAATTGGTATCAGGGCCCAAATGATATGTTGTTTGACCAGCAACAAGGTAACACTTAGCAGCATCAGTGTAAATCACGCCAATAAAGCATCAATGATATCTCTCTAAATGTTCTATAGGAAAACCACATACACGGATGTGATGCTAATTTGGACAACCACTAAACATACTGTAGAGTGGTATCACTTACAGAAAGAGATTTTGTGTGTGAGCAGAGTTGCTCTTGTTTGGGAATGCAGCTTTTTCAGAATGAATATTACTCTTTTTAAAGTTACATTAAAAGGTTATTTAGATTTTGTGAGTTCCTACTTCTTATTTTAGATTGAGATTGAGATATTTTAGATCCTTCCAGCCCTTGGTATACTTGTTATCCATGCGTGTTTGTGCAGAGGATGAAAATGTGGTCTTCATGAAGCAGCTTTGTGTGTGTCTGTTCATGTACTGTGTATTTCCTACTCCTTGTAGTGGTTTGTCCTTTATCATCATCATCATTAACTGATTGAATATCAGTCAGCCGATCACAGACTTGGTGGCTAACGGAAGGGTGGATGATCAAGTTTGTCAGCACCCCTCCCTCCTTTGCTGCCTCCTCACTCCCTGCTGTAAATACCCCTCAGTAATTGATCTCCTGGGCTTTGGTGTTTCACACTCCAGCGGCACAGAAAAGAGAATTAAAACAGAAACATCTTCACAAGGAGATACTGTAATTAAGCACAGAAAGCTCTGTGAACCGGTCAGCTTAGTGTGTAGCCATTATTGTGGTGGGTGCCAGCTCTGCTTGGGGTATGCGTGTGATTAGGAGGGCATGGAGTGTCTCAGTACAGAGATCCCATGGCAGGTTGATGGGATGTGAGCAGGAATTGGAAGGCACTGCAGTACGGTAGGGAGTGGGAAGGTTGTGTTGCTTTTATAATGCTCCCACTACGGAGGCAGGCTGTCAGTTTAAGAGCCCACTATCTGGACTTTATGTGTAATTTGTGGCGATGCAGACCACTAGGCACCTCCAGTGTGCTCCTCCTTTGGGCTTGATATTAAATAATTAAATAATCCCCCCCCCCCCGAAATCTCCCCCTTTTACTTCACCACAACACCAACAACCCCCACATACCTCACCTTCCTACCCATTCTTTTTCTCTCTCTCGCATTCATCCCCCCCCCCACACGCACACGCACACACACACACACACACACACACACACACACACATACATACA